>JAPMNZ010450002.1:0-13939 GCA_029875035.1 Pomatoschistus microps | reverse complement strand
GAAGGATCGTTGGTGCATTTCCACCTCCAAATGGGACCGTTTTGTGTAGAGTTTCGGTGTTCTCTCTGTGTCTGCTTGTTTTTTTGTCTCGGGTGCTCCAGTTTCCCGTGCCATTAAAAACATTTACAACCTTTCAGGGTTTGTGAGTGTGGCTTTGGGGGGCAATGGATGCAAATCAACCCAAGGCTACAATCTGGAGAGGTGTGTTCTAACATGGACTGTCCCAACCAAAATAAACAATATTGTCAAATGGTCATTCACATTCCAAATGATAACTTCTCATTATTTCTTATAAAGCCAAAAGTGTTAACATCTGGTTAAACACTACTTTAGGAAGGTTTATCTTGTCTTCTTAGTAAGTTATTTGGTTCTTCAATAACAGAAAATTGTAGAATAGTGATCAGCAGATGAGGCCTGTCCTGTGTGACATCACAATATGTGTCTGAGGAAGCGTGGGAACATGTCAATAAAATAACATCACACTATATATTACCATTGCCTGGTATAGAAGAACCAAGAATCTTGTAAAAAAAATTTCTGCAATGAAAACTTTATTTTTATTTTACTAGAAAAAATATGGAACTATAGGTCAGAAGACTATAACCATTTTCTGTAATGTCTAAGAATTGTGTCTTTGTAATCACTTCACATGTACGCTTTTTCAAATGCAATGTTACAATTTTCAACTCTGGAAAAAAATTGACTTTTTACATCGCAGCTACAATGTTGCTCAGAAATGTTGCTCAGAAATGTTGCAAATAGATATTTTGCCAAAGCAGTGCACTGTGCAGCCCTGGCAGCTTCATATACTTGGCAGTAGGATAGACTTAATAGTTTCTGTCCAAGTCTGCTTTTCTTTCTTGTCGGCAGGTGACCCATGGTCCTTCATGCCTCTTAAGTGCAGTTCAATCGTCTTGTGTGAGATTGAAGGTGGAAGTGGCAGATCCAAAAGGTACAATGGTTTTAAGACACTTTTGTATTTCAGTTTTGGAATTTCTTGCTGAACCATTGGAACAATTGCATACCTTTCAAAATCTCTGTTTCCTAAATCTATATGTTGAACTGCCTTTAACCTTGGTGTTGTTGATTAGTTATGCTAAACGGTATAATTATTAACCCTAACCCTTGTGAATACATCATTCAACATTGACTGAACATGTCCTCATCATCAGATATGTTGTCAATAATATAATAAGTAAGTAAGTAATCTTTATTAATATACCGCCTTTCACAGACCAGAGTCACAAAGTGGTTTACAATTGTTACAAAGAATGGCCCAAGTATTTATATTCTATTCATACAGTTAGGTCAGTCCATCATCATTTTTCATTCTACATAACATCATCATACTTTTACTGGTATCATACCTCACATACTGTACACCATACTTAGAGTAGACGTTGAGAAGTTCCTGTAGACCTTGCACTACTTGGGCTGAATTGTGTAATGCTAATTCTTATGTTCCCTTTCCAAAAACAATTGCATGATTTATCTCGCACTAACGTATGGCAGTTATCTTTTACAGTGCTCTAGAAATCTAATTGAATTTGGCGTGAGCTCTGCCTGATGTTTCCCTGTGACAAATCCCAAATCTTTATTGTACCTTCATAAATGCATTCACATCTCCACTGTCCCACGTCTTACAGACAATCCTGTGGCTCTATGTATTTGTATGGCTGTCTTCTTCTCTGTAGTCACTGAAAAGGACGTGGGCTTATTAAGATGTATAGTGTGACACAGCTGATATCAGTTTAAAGCCTCCAACTGTGCGGCTGACATTGATCCTAGTTTGGGATTTCATCTGCCAAACACATGAGCCACAAGCGCGCATAAGCTCCAGCCCGCGCTATCAGGATCTGCAGAAGTCACAGGGCGTCTTTGTGTTGTGCGTCTGTGTGAATGTGTGCTGCAGTAGAGCTGCTGTTGACTCCTTATCCTCCAAAAGACAGAGCAAAAGGGTCTTATAGACACTGTATACATTATTGGATTTGCTCCCTGATGCAACCATACATACACTGTTACACTCATTATGCCTCCCCTTTTCCTTTTTTATACCTGTAGTTGGACATATTGGCTGTTACACTCTGGAGGTTTCATAACGCATTGTAAGGCAAGGCAAGTTTATTGATATAGCACAGTGTATACACAAGGCAAAGCGATGTGCTTCACAAAACAAGAAAGGACACTGTAAAATCATACACAGATAAAACATAAATAATCAAATTCCATTAAAAGTAGTGAGATCTTTCAGTTGATTGCACTGATAAACAGAACAGACATTGGCTATGCAGTGAATAAAAAGAGACTGAAAAGATTAATGGATGTCATTATTCTTTGAGGTGTTGGTAATAGCCACTATCGGAGCTGTGTCCAACTAGTTTGCTTTGGCTGAAAAAATATCTGTAAAAGACTTGGACCAATGTCTATTCATTATGAAAAAAAACACCTTTTATAACATACATTGTTATGGTAATCTGGCCAAAACATATTTACAGAGATTTACACTCAATTCCAGCTTCAAATACATTGCTGTGTTTGGTTTATTTCAACATTTACATATGTTTATAAGTAGCTTTTGAAGAATATTATAGTGTGCCCTTTTCCTTTTTACATTGGATATTGTTTTTTTGAATGATTCATGGATGTTTTACTCACTTTTATCCTCTTAACTTCAAGCAGCCATCACTCCAAAGCAGCCAGTCTCCATTCTGCACCACATCTGGTCAGCCCACTGCTATGTGCTTTTATTGTTTCTTTTGTATTTCTTTATCTGTGAAACATTGATGACTCAGCCGCATTGCACAGGATTTTGTCTTAAATGAGGACAAATTACAATTTAAAAAACTGAATTTAATTTCTAATGCAATTAATGTATAATTATGTTCCACTGCTGTCATAACTAGATAGCTAGAAAGTCTTACCTGAGCAAGTAAACCTTTTCCATGGATCTATAATATTAACTAGATAGGGTATACAGTAACTAGCTTATGGCTGTCCCACCAACGGGCACAGGGGGCGCCCGTGGTACTGCAGACTAAATTTATGTAAGCCACCCAGAAAAAAAGTCCCGTAGAACTCAATGTAAACTAAACCAGCTCAACCTCAGCTGACAGAGAACCTACTGCTTTCTAAAAGATCTGATTTTGTGGGGATTTTAGTGTGCCTTCTTCTCCAAACCTTCAGTTTTCTTTAAATCCACTTTACTGCAACAAACTCTGAGTGAGTGATCGGCTGACAGTTCAATATCTATCTAAACAATATGATTATGCTTACATCAAATACATTCTGCGTATACAGAACATTGATAAACTGACAAAGCAGGTTGTTTGCTGGAGTCAGCTGGACTTGTTCTGTACTTACAATAGAAAGCAAAAATCATGAAAAAGCAGTGATCAGAGACAAAAAGAACAAAAGTGCTTAGGCCGCACTGCTTCTGGGTTGGCCCCGCACACTGTACTCTCCACATGCATGGACTGCACATACAGGCCATACACTGAAACCATGACGAATGCCCAGGGGAAGTGTGGATTAATCATTTTTCAGACCGTGGCCGTCAGCTGTGACAGACTCACAGTGCTCATGGATCACACAGTCTCTCACACTGACCTACCATCCATCATCCACAACAGCCCACTGTGCAAACGTGTGCCGCAAGTTTACACATATCTACTCTGCTCATTTCCAGCCTTTAACCACTGATCATCCATGTCAATGTTCTGAAGACAGACGTTTCAGAATTTACCACCAACAAAAAATGAAATGATGTATTCCTTCAGAGATGATAGATTGATGGGGTTGAATCTATAACCATTATGACATTATTAATTAATATTAACAAAGACATAATTAAGATGCATCCCCTTGGCACAACTATGATCAGTAATATTTGGAGAACAGTTAAACCAATGACGATGCCTCAAGGATTTGAGTTAATTTGATCAGGAAGCTGCGAGGCTGACCATGGGCAGGTTATACCAATGCTTATGTTAAAAAATGTTCACTCTCTCTTCACAATTTGAAAAGTAACAGATATTCTCTTTATATCTCTCCACTCAAAATAACAAAACCATTCTGGAGTTAAAGAGGGCAAAAAATAATTTAGTCAGCCACCATTTGTTAAGTTCTCCCACTAAACAAGATGAGGGAGGCCTATAATTTTCAGCATTGGTATACCGCCACTAAGAGAGAAAGGATGAGAAACAAAATCCTTTTGATCTTTTAAAGAATTTCTTTGCAAATTATGGTGGAAAACATCTCAATACTTTGTAATTTTCACTTTGTTTGGCGATGACAGAGCTCAATGTTTTCCATAAGTCTTCACAAGGTTTTCACACACTGTTGCTGGTATTTTGGCCCATTCCTCCATGCAGATATCCTCTAGAGCAGTGATGTTTTGGGGCTGTCACTGATTAACACAGGCTTTCAACTACCTCCAAACATTTTCTATGGAGTTGAGATCTGGAGACTGGCTATACCACTCCAAGACCTTGAAATGCTTCGTATGAAGCCACTCGCCCGACAGTTGTGTTTGGGATAATTTTTCATTTAAAATCCCACTTGGCCCCATTCATTCTTTCCTTTACACGGATCAGTCGTCCTGTTCCCTTTGGCAGGAAAACAGCCCCAAAGCCTGACGTTTCCACCCCCATGCTTCACAGCAGGTATGGTGTTCTTTTGGATGTAACTCAGCATTCTTTCTCATCCAAACACGACAAATAAATTTTTTTACCAAAAACTATTTTGGTTTCATCTGACCATGTGACATTCTCCCAATCCTCTTCTGGATCATCCAAACGCTCTCTATCAAACTTGAGACGGGCCTGGACATGCACTGGCTTAAGCAGGGGACATGTCATCTGGCACTGCAGGATTTGAGTCCCTGACGGCGTAGTGTGTAATTGATGGTAGACTTTGTCAATTTGGTCCCAGCTCTGCAGGTCATTCACTAGTTCTCCCCGTGTGGTTCTGGGATTTTTGCTCACTGTTCTTGTGACAATTTTGACCCCACGGGGTGAGACCTTGCGTGGAGCCCCAGATCAGGGGAGATTATCAGTGGTCTTGTATATCCTCCATTTTCTAATAATTGCTCCCACAGTTGATTTGTTCACACAAACCTGCTTACCTTTTGCAGATTCAGTCTTCCCAGCCTGGTGCAGGTCTACAATTTTGTTTCTGGTGTCCTTCGACAGCTGGTCTTGGCCATAGTGGAGTTTGGAGTCTGACAGTTTGAGGCTGTGGATAGGTGTCTTTTATACAGATAAGGAGTTCAAACTGGTGCCATTAATACAGGTATCGAGTGGAGGACAGACGAGCTTTTAAAAAAGACTTACAGGTCTGTGAGAACCACAAATCTTGCTGGTTTATAGGTGAGCAAATACTTATTTTCCACCATCATTTGGAAATAAATTCTTTAAAAAAAAAATCCTGGATCCAGACAAGATGGTGATCGCCTCCAATTACACAGTGAATAATAACAAACAACACATTTGCATAATAGTGGAACCCCAGATGTTAACAGCCATGAGCACATTGAACATGTTTTGTCTCTTGACCCCTTGAGCTTATTTTTGTTGTCGTTGAAAAAAATTCATTTTTATGACCAAATATGTAAAAACATCTAAATTTCAATTTTATTTCAATTTCATTGAGATATTCCACATGTTACTTTTTATGTGCCAAACTGTGCCAAGTGCATTTCCGCCTGGATTTTTCACTTCAAAACCCGCATAAATCGTTATTTTTTTGGCATTTAGACATAAACTTTGCTCCAAGGTGTCAGTAAAAGGTTGAAGTTGCAGTTGATTATGTTTATTTGCTTCTTTACAAGTAATTATGTCATATATGCATTATTTTTATGTGTTTATTTTTTAGGTGAACCAACCTTTTTTGATAATGTAGCCTAATGTACTCTTGCAAACTATTGTAGACATGAAAATGTTCACATTCACAGAATCCCCAAGGACTAACTTACAATTTGAGTTAAATTTCTAGCCTTTTCAACAATGTTCAGGCTGTGAAAAGGCCTCTAAGGTACTTATATGGGATTAGGCCTGAGAGTTTAATGTACTTCTCATCAAAGCTAAATGAGCACCACATCTTCTCACTGCATTGATTGAGTGGTGTCAGAAGTTTTTAAAATCATCCCCGTTACAACTTCTGGGTGGCTGACTGCAGTCAGAGAGGCAGATGTCAGAGTGTGTATTTGTATGTGTGTGTGTGTGTGTGTGTGTGACTGTGTATGTCTATGTGTCATATATATATGTATAACTCAATATGTGAGTTATTTATGGCTCTCCACTGACTGCACTGTGGCTGCGGTGAAAGAGCCCAAAGGTGTGACAAGCAGCCTCAGATCCTAAACATCAATAATTAAGAGTCACATTGTTATAGATACAAACTTTGTTATAGATACAAACTGGATGAAAATATTATTGTGAATCTTTCTATTTATTCAGGTAGATATATAATGTGTCAAATAATTGCATTACATTATTTGGCATAATGGTACAAATAGCTGTTGAATAACCAGACAATTGTGTAGGCGTTGATGTGGTTGTTGTAAGTAAAGCGTTATACCGAATTTCACAACCAAGATGATAATGTTAATGCTGCTCCTTCACAAGCCTTTTGGTACATTGAAAAGGACTGCATTAAGTTCCATCTTTAGTATTATGTGAAGAAGCATCTCGTGAGACCTTTCCCTCATGTATTTACAAATGATAGGGCATGGACAATATGGCGTCATGAAGAAGAGTGAATTAATAGAATTATTCATTCACCCGTCTGCAATTCGAGGTCGGAAGTCTGCGTGCTACAGGGGCTTTTCTAGTTAAGTATTGTGTCGAGATAATACATAAAAAGCAGACACGTTTCCAAATCTACTACCAATCAGTCAATCTGGCATCACTGCCCCACGAGAACTTTGAAACACATGGATAGTTTGGGCAGAACAATACTGTAAACCATACAAACAAATATTGCAAAACAATATATTGTCCCAGCCCTAAATCTCTGTCAGACCCTATATAAGCTCACTTAGTAAGGGCTAATTCACTAAATGATTGTACGGCCAAATTATATGGTCTGAAAGGGGTCAGAAAGCAAAACATGGCTGACCATGTTTTGTTTGGTTTAACATCTGCATTGCGTTGAAACTCTAACTAACCGACAAAACAGATCCAAGAAACAATTTATTGTATTATTGTCAAAGATAACAACACTATTGAAACTTTATTTTCATCAAATAAAACAGAAATTACGAGGGAGAATATTACATAGTTCAAAGCATGGATTGCCGCTTTGTGCTTCTTTCTTCTCAATATGACTAAATCTATTTCTTCAAAGGAGCCTTGCAAAAGCTTTTAGTAGAGAAAAAAAATGCCACAAAAGAACTGGTCCTGCTGCGTTGGTAGGTCATGTTCTGACGGCTGTAGAGAGTGCAGCCTTTGTGAGGTGCTCTCAACCCGATGGTCCGCCTCTACAGCCCCTCACCTTCTGCTGCTTTATGTAGCACTCATAGTTCAAAAGTCTTACAATAGGCTGATACTGAGATTACAATTTGGACAAATGAAACATCCATCGTGGGCAGAAAAGATTCAATGTTGTGTATAAAACCAATTCTAAAGAAAACACATCCTGTAATTTAAGAATTGACATTACGGAGTTTGATATGAACGTGGTGCAAATCAAACCATTCTCTGTATCTCTCTACATCTCTCTACATGCTCTGTATCTCCCTACATCTCTCTACATGCTCTGTATCTCCCTACATCTCTCTACATGCTCTGTATCTCCCTAGATCTCTCTGTATCTCCCTACATCACTACATGCTCTGTATCAGAACATGGCATGAGTCGCCTTCATTTCCTCTGTGTGAGGAAGTAGCTTTGCGCATTCAACACAATACATATCTGGAAAACCTGGGCGATATTCTTCTTGCACTGTAGAGTATTTTCATGTAAAACTTTAATTTAGGCTTTTTGCCCTTGGTCTCTGAGCATGGCCAAAGCTCCCCATGTGGTGTTCTTTATAATCTTCTCAGCCTTTCAATATGTCAAGCCATACAAAGCTCTATAGTCTTTGGAGATAGAGCTCAAATCATTCTAGGGCTTATGGTGAGGAAAATAGTTTACCATATTAGTTTTACAGAGTGAGAGATTTGCCTGTGCAATTCAGTAACAGGGTCAAATAAAGCAGCCCATAATACCATGGGATTTTCAGGTCTGCAGTTATATGCTGAAAAGTATATTCATCGGAACAATAATAGAGAAGACTGCAGTGTGCGCTGTGCATTGACTGATGCGGTGTGCATTTAGGTATTACAATATTCAAAACGTCTCTTTGAAGCTCAAGGAAAAGGAGGTATATGGACTTCTTACCTATAATGTGATAACGTGTTTGAAGGGAACAATTGAATATCATTGTTTAAACATAAGTCTACTTACAGATATTGTGTGGAAGCCTGAGAAAAGTTAAGCGTGCAGAAGAGAAAAAAGAAAGTTGGGTTTCTCTAAAGTAGCACTATGTATGTATGTATGTATGTATATTTATATTGCAATAAATGTGCCTTAAATTCAAACATAAAGCATAATCTTCACCGCACAGCTCACTTGCGTTCAAATCCCAGCTTGAGGCGTTTTTCTTCTTCATTTTCATCAACCAAATCTTATGCAACATATTTCCTCATTGGTATCATGGGCTTTATGGGGTGTAACTTACCCTACATACGACAAGCAAGACATCAGGGTCACTAGAATATCTATTGGGTTGAAATGCTTACTCTTATGAATAATAGCAATCACAGATAATTGTTCAAATCTGAAAACATGCTGTTTTAACCTTTCCAACTGTGCCATATGGCTGAGATCATTAATAAAAGAAAAGTGGTTTAAAACAGCACATGTGCATGAGTCATTGAATGCCTCACTCCTACTTCCTCCTCATCCTACACTTGTTTCTACATTTAATCATGTTTTTCTATAGATATTTTAAATACTAATAGATAAAAATAGATAATAATGATAATAGATAATATTAAGAGATCCTTTATTCGTCCCACAGTGGGGAAATTTCAGTGTTGCATCACAAGTTATTGAACAGTAGGAAAGAGGAGCACACAGCACACGTTAAGTGAACAATAGCTATACTAATTAATATAAAACAAAATCTCTAACTCTAGCATCAATAACAAGTAACAAGCATCAATAACGAATAATACTTACAGTAGTCTTTTACTCTTAGTTTTTTCTTTTCATACCCACAAAACAAAGAAGATAGGTTACAGGTGATCTGCAACTTAAAATATATTAAGGTGCAGATCACATCTTAGTGTGAAGCGAGAGACAAATGCCCAAAAAGGATAAAAATTGTAAACCGCTTTGTGACTCTGGTCTGTGAAAGGCGGTATACAAATAAAAATTACTTTCTTACTTACTTACTTTTTATTTAAAACAAAATTATATTTCTGACCATGGGACACTGTACCATTATGTACAGGAGGTATTTTTCAACAATAATACACTTTAAATCGCATAACCACGACCTACAAGATACTGTATATTCAAATCAATGGCTAAGGTGCTTCTAGGACTTAAACTTATTTCAACCAATCAGGAAGCTGCAGGGCTGCTGGGGTTTAAGCAGTACTTGTCTTCAAAATGTATCACTTGCTATTCATTTTCTACAAATCAGAATTATTTGTATTTCCAATCGGAACAGAAAGTCATAAACTAGCAATTCTGTGTTAGTAATCCGAGTATCCGAGACATTCTTCTTCCTGTCCGTCAGTGGTCCATCTGCAGGTGGAGTCGGGCACGCTGGGCTGAGAGAGCTTGTCCTGGAGCAGGGATGGCCGGAAGCTGTTGAAGGCAGAACTGAGGTCCACGAACAGGAGCCTGGCGTTGGTTCCCTGGGAGCCCACATGCTGCAGGATAAAGATGAAGGCCCGGTTTATGGCGTCGTCTACATCTATTGGCTCTCGAGGCAAACTGCAGGGGGAACAGGAGGATGGAGGTGAAGTACTTGAGGTTGGAGAGGAACAGGTGCTCAAATGACTTCATGACTACAAATGCGAGTGCTACGAGTCTGTAGTCATTAAGTCTAGTGATCCGGGTCATCTTGGGGACAGGAGCAATGATGGAGGACTTGAAGGAGGCCCGGATATGGCAAGATTTTAGGGCGGTGTTGAAATGTCTGTGAAGATGGTATTCAGCTCACTGGCGGAATTTGAAAAGTAACAGACATTCACTTTAACGGGTGATCCGACAAAGAATCTCACTATGATCTGATGTAAAACCTGGCAGATGCTTTGGGTGATTCACATTTTTACCAATAAAAATTTGAATTTTTACCAATAAAAATGTGAATTGCTGGCAAAAAGAGCAGAAATGTTATGTGCAACGAAACTTTACAGAACATTCCCGGTCTGTGTTGTTTTAGATCCAACAAGAGGCTCTGTTCAATTAGCAATTGTTGATATTTATAGCTACTTGCCACAGACATCAATCAAACTGATCATTACCGCTAGTCGATAGGGTGCAATAAAAGCAGATTTGCGGTAAACCTTCCTCTTGTGAAGAAAATAAGCATCATCACTGGGTCTATTGATTTTAGTTATTCTTTGTTTGTTGTACTGATTGACAACGATCTATGCACTATCTTGATATGTGTGTTTTATTTGCAGCAATAGAAAATGTGTGTATTTTTCATGTTAATCCATACTATAGATCTCCAAGTATTTCAGTTTTATGCATTTGTTTTAAACATTAAGACCTGTTGTTGAGGTCCAAACCACACAACTGAATTTGTGTTTGAATTTGACAGCTGTAGATATTTTAGAGACTGACTTATAACCCATTATTCAGAATGAAAGAGACCATGACTTAACCTGGGTGGAATCCTCAAGTCTCATCCAATCTCTCTGTCTACCTGAATTATCTCACCATATTCATGAATGAAAAGATAATATTTACCTAAAGTAGAGCGGGCAGTCGGAATAGGCAATAATTTAGCTCTCTATATCAAGTGAACTATGAATAGATTTCCCCTCAGGGCTACTCTATCTATGCAATATAGCCCTCCACTTCCTTTGATAGTCTGTTCACTGAAACAGAAACCGTAACATCCTGGGCTCAAACCAGACATTTGAAAAGTGACTTCATGTGCAGAGCCAACTTCTGTCAATCCGGCACGAGGGGGATGAATCAAAGGCGTTTCTAAATTTAGCCCGGACGGAGAATTAGTGAGATGTTGTGTAGTAGAAAGTAATGTGCTGTGGTTACTAAGCAACTGGTGCTATGGAAACCTTGTTGGTAAGCATTGATTGAGCTTTAGGGAAAGATGCAGGCGAAGGAGGGGCGGCAGATCCAAGAAATTAAATACACTTTAAATAGTGTAAGTGTTTGGTGAGATTATAGATGCATTACTCACTACCTTTTAAGGACATTTCAATCGGGAAAGACTCAAGACAAAGGATGCATTAAATTGATATTTTCTGAGTTATATTTTTGCATCAAGTATATCGTTACTGTGAATAGGCACTTACAGCCGGCAGATGCCTGATATGGCACTAAATGATTTATTGTATTTTGGTACATGAAATATGGGTTTGGCGATTAGTCCCCGCCAGAAAAATTGTACGACATATGCCTGAGGGTTATGAGGCCCTGTCCCTTACGGAGACGATCACGACAGCAAAAATATTTTGTCCAATTAATCATCCGCACATAGCTGGAATCGGATCCAACACTTTTTGAAACCACCTCTCAGAGTGTGATGGTTTTGTGCTTGATAGAGTCTCTGTGTGGACACAGTGATGCAGTGAACAGCACCTCGATTCCACCTCCAGGACCTTTCTGTGTGGAGTTTGCATGTTCTCCCCCTGTCAGGGTCGGTTTCCTCTGGGTGCTCCTGTTTCTACTACCACTAAAAACATGTACAATAGGCAAGGGTTAAATGAGTGTGTGTTTGTGAGTGAGTGACTACAGATGCAAATGAGCTACATAGCTACAATCTGGTGTGCATACATTTCCTTCTGTTCATAAATATGCACTGTCCCATCCAAATAAACAAATAAATACAAAAACAATGATGACGACAGTAATCAAAACTACTGCAATGTCAATTACACCGACATTGCAGTAGTTTGTGTCTTTATGTTGATATCATAATTTTCCTTGGATTTGAAAGATGGTCATTATTGTTTTTTCCACTTATATAATGTCTCTTTGATGTTCCTGGCACTGCACATTTCTGGTCTGAGGTTTCTGGTCGGCTGTTTCCACTCCTCCAGTTTGGGGGTCACTGACCCAAGTGCACCAATCACCACGGGAACTACTGTAACTTTTACCATCCACAGTTTGTGAGTTAGAATTCCTTACTTTATGAAAATTTCAGCAGCTGTAGTCAGTAATCACCTTATGTGTGTGTGTGTGTGTGTGTGTGTGTGTGTGTGTGTGTGTGTGTGAGTAAAGCAAGAGACTGACTCACAGCCTCTGGAGCGTCTGAGTGCTTCTTGTAACCGCATTTGTCATCAGCTGCCACTGAGCCGATAACGTCATCAATTACTGAGAGCTTCGTTAGTCAGAGGCTGGTTTGCATACTAATCAGAGAGTGTATGGGTGTAGGCCTGCTTAATGTGTTCGATGTGAACTGGCAAAGATTGAATCACTGGAGAAGAAGTCAGGAGTTCTTGGAGTATAATGAGAAGATTTGGCGTGTGGTGAGGATAGATGGAAGCCAAGCCTCTGATGCTTCTGTTGCTTCTGTTTCTGAGATGGCTGAGAGTTCTTGGTAATCAATAACTGAAGTCCTTGTTCAGTATTTTGGGCTAGAACAAGCAAAAGCGCAGCAACCTGGCATTTTGATGCACTGATCTGCATCCTGCTGGTTTGAACAACCACAGGTAAACATGGTGCTTCCGTTGCCTTAATGGTGTAAGGGTTAGGGTCAATAGCACAAAACAAGGGTATGAGGCGATCAACACTTTATGATCAGAAATGGTACCAGTATTGTGAGAAACTTTAGAAATGTTGTGGTGGGGGAAAAGATTTTAAAGAGGATAATTTTTGTGATGTTTTATAACCATTAGGAACAATGACATTAAAGATTAATTAGACGAATCTATCTTCAATTCAAATATTACCTTTATTCTATTAATATGTTGGATGTGTTAGTTACAGAAAGCACCTTTGAATTTATTCCAGACAAGGCCTTTCTGTGTGAAAAACAGAAACTTGAATAATACAAAGATACAAAAAGAAAATGAGGACAAGACAAGGTATAACCAAATCTCCTCTTATATGGAACAACATGAAACGCGGCACTTCTGAATTCAGACTCTGCTGCGTTTGTTTCCTGTTTCTTCATTTCAAAACCCAGAGATATAGTTGCAAGAAAATAGAATAGAGGCAAATATTCCGCTTGATGAGCTCCGCACAGACAGGGCTGAAAGTGCTCCTTCAGTAGTCTTACTGACAGCGGCATGTCTGGGACCATGCATAGGTCCTCATGTTGTAGGTTCACCAGATGTTATACAGCTGATATCATCTTGGTGATCCCTTGGTAAAAACAAGACAAGTGTGGCCCTCCGCTGGGGCCTTGGGTCCAGGGGTGTGCTCGATTAATGAAGATATCGAAACGGCAGCAGCTGTATGTTGAGATAAACTTTTTAAAGAATGCGACAGGATGCATCTTCAAAACTTTAGCGAACAGCTTGGACAGCACTTGTATTGTTATGGAAATGAAAACCCTGTTCATATCCAATGATAAACGGAAAAAATCCTCACTGCAAAAAAACATTGTTCAGTTAGTTTTTTGATTTGTGTGAACCTTTTACTCCTTTGCAACAATGAATTCAACGCTACACTTCTCTGTGCAGAACGATTCATTGACTGTTCGACAGCCAAATGTAAATAATGGATTTTGCTTCTGGAATGAGGAG
>JAPMNZ010449831.1:0-10996 GCA_029875035.1 Pomatoschistus microps | reverse complement strand
TAGGTTAATCCAGACTGTTGTAGGTTAATCCAGACTGTTGTAGGTTAATCAAGACTGTTGTAGGTTAATCCAGACTGTTGTAGGTTAATCAAGACTGTTGTAGGTTAATCCAGACTGGGATTTGCAATATAATCCAGACTGAGATATAATCCAGGATTAGCAGTGAACTTCAGAGGTTGATGTCGATGCTTGACTTTTGTAAATAAAGTTTTTCTTTGGGGACTAAGTTCTGCTCTGCAGAGAAGCTAATAAATATCTCTTTTAATAAGTGACTTATTTCACAAATATATACAGATTCTTTACATCCTAATTTGGTTAAAGTCGGGCACTTAAACATAAAACAATAATAATGATTCCAGTCATCAGGACATTTCATATGAGCCACTTCTGTGTAAACTGCTAAATACATCCAACATGAAGAGAAAGCAAAAGTAAAGAACAAACATCTGCTAAAATAATGAATCTGGTATAAAATAATCTATATCTTAGTTAAAACATGCAGAGTAAATGTGGTTATAGGCATCTGGTGACGGTCAGTAGCGGCGAGTGTAGCTCGGAGAGCCGAAGGAGGCGGAGCTATAGGAGGACGTCCCGTAGGAGGTGGAGGAGAAGGTGCTGCTGAAGCCGGTCCCGGTGGCGTCGAAGCTTCCTCGCCGAGAACCTGACCTAGATCCAGTCCTAGACCCGGATCTGGACCCGCTGGCCGAGCCGGAGCCGCTGATGCTGTAGGGGCTGTAAAGGCCTTTACTGGACTGGGACGCGGCCTCCAGCAGCCTCAGCCCGGTGCCCTCTTCGATCATGCTTCTGTCCATGGCGTCCTTGTAGGAGATCTTCAGTTTGGTTTTGGGGCAGGTGAGGTATTTTGTATAAGCGCTCACGTCTCGGAGCTTTTGTGCCGTACGTGCCTCTAAGGTTCCTTTCCTTAAGGCATCATCCACAGAGACTCTTCCAGTGACATCAGGTTCAATCAAGCCTCCGGTCAGATACTGAACCTCCAGGAACCTCTGACCGGCTTCGTAGTACAGCCAGCCCTTCTTCAAGGCTTGGGCAGCAGACATTTGAGTTTTGGTTCTTGGATCTTCAAAACCATTATAGGCTTTTTGAGCCAGAGTGATGCGGTCAACCATGATTTTGTCCAGTAGTCCTTTATTCACGGCATCTGGGACGGAAAACCTCTCGCCTGTATTTGGGTCAATGATGCCACCAGTGCAAGCTTGAGCCTCGAGCAACCTCTGTCCACTAATGTTGTCCACTAGATTTCTGTGTATAGCCTCTGTTACAGACACTTTCTCCAGAGTTTCTGTGTCTAATATTCCCGCCACTGGTCCGGTCTCCTCAGTGGGGTCGATCCATGTAGTTGCTGGTGTTTTGATGGAGGGTATTGGACTCATATTGTATGAAGAGGAGGATCCAAAGGACGATGACCGTGATCTGTTTCCACTCATGTTTCCAGAAAGCATGTCAGCAAATTCTGTAATAGACAAGGTGCCACCTCTGTATTGATCCACTGCTGATTTATCGATGAGTCCCTTTGAAATGGCGTCGTCAATGTCGTACTGTCTTCCTGAGCGCCTATCGATAATCATGGACTTCACGACTCCATCTGCAGAGGTGAAGGTTATCTCCTCCCATTCGCACTCTTGTTCAGCCAGCTCAATGTAAGTCTGGTGGTCAATCAGGCCCTTCTGATAGGCTTCATACACAGACATCTCTTTGCCTGTCTCTGGATCTACAATGACGACTCGTCTCTTGCGAACAGAGGACTTTGACGAGGTCTTTCTCTCGCGCTTCTTCTCTTTGAGCAACAGAAGTGCCAAGCCAGTTTCAGGGTCGGTCATGCACCTCTCCATGAGCTGAAGATAGGTGAGATTTTCTTCTGTGTTAGGGTCAAAAAAGCCTTTAGTGTCGTCTGATGGATCTGTCAGGATTTCATTCATTTCTTCGTCAAATAGCCCACGCTCATAAGCTGCTTCAACAGGCAAGCGATGACTCTCTTGAGGGTCAATAATACCTCCGGTTGCAATTTGAGCCTCCAGCAAGCGAATACCGTGATCTTTTAGGATTAACCCCTTTTTCATGGCTTGGAAAAGAGAGATGACTTTGCCAGAGTAAGGATCTCTATAACCAGTGACCGCACGTTCAGCTGAGTTCAGTTTGTCTTTAAATTCTGGTCCCACCACTCCCATTTTAACAGCTTCGTTGACAGTAAGTTTAAGATTTTTGATTGGGTCTATCACATAACCAGTTGCAGCCTGGGCCTCCAGGAGCTCAAAGGCAGTACCGGGTCGAATCATGGTCTTCTTCATGGCTTGGTAAATAGACAGACGATCTTTAGTTGACTCGACATAGACGCCGGCGATACAACTTGTCCCTTCAAGGTACTTTTTGAGATCTCTACTAACTTCCTCCACTGTGATAGTTCCTTCTGTGAGTTCATTGTATGTCTTTTGGTCAATGATTTGTGAACGCAGCAACTCTTCAATAGTAATTTGCTTCCTGAGACCCTTGAAAAGCAAAGCCCTTTCAGACAGTGACAACAGACGCATGCCGGTTTCTTTATCAACTCTGCTTCTCTTGAGCAGTTGAGCATAGGATTGTTTTTCATCTGTGGTTGGATCAATAAAACCTTTAATATCACAACTTGGTTCTGATATCCTGTCCAAAGTCTCTTTATTGATATAACCACGTTGCATGGCCACATCATTAGGCAGACGGAAGTAGTATTCTGGATCCACAAATCCACCTGTTGCATATTGAGCTTCCAACAGCCTCAATGCATAGTCCTCTGGGATGAGACCTTTCTTCATCGCTTGGAAAATGGAGATAACTTTTCCGCTGTATGGGTCTTTGTAGCCTGTAACTGCCCTTTCAGCTGATAGGAGTTTGTCATGTAGTTCAGGACCAACTAAACCTTTGCGGACTGCTTCGTCAACAGTCAACAGTTCATCTTTACTTGGATCTATTATGAATCCAGAGGCTGCCTGCGCTTCAAGTAGATTCAAAGCAACCTCTGGCTTCATCTTGCCAGTTTTCATGGCATGGTAGATACTGATCCTCTTTGGCATATCTGACATAATACCAGCAATGCAACCGGTGCCAAAGAGATACTGTTTAACTGAAGGCATTTCCATGACTTCTCGAATCGTCATTTTCTCCTGCTTCAGAAGGTTGTAAGTGTTCAAGTCAATGATTCTGGCACTGTAAAGCTCCTCTATAGTTATTCTTCTCCTAATAACATCACAGGACATGCCCTGCTCAATCTCCTTCAAATCCTCTCTCTGTTCAATAATTTCAATGATAATGATGAGCATTCTGTCTTTTGTGATTTGGCCGAGACGATACTGCTCCATGAGCCGTTGTTTTTCATTTTCTGGCAACATGTTTGAATTCATAACTTCCCAAATAGTCATACTTTTACCAGATGCACCTTTTACTGGGACATCAATTTGTGTATTTGCCAAATCAGTTTGCGCTTGCTCTTCTGTAACTTGGTAGGATTTTTCAACAGGTGCTGCTTCTACTTTAGATACTGGCAGGAAACAGAAGCCAGAAGTGGGATCTCTCGAGCATTTCTCCAGCAACTGCTTGTAGGTCACATCTTCATTTGTCTCTGGATTTGTGAAACATTTGACATCACCTGAAGGCTCGTTGAAGGATTTTACCATTTGCTTGCTCAAGTAGCCGCGCTTGATTGCCACTTCATTGGGGACACGATGACTGCCGACTGGATCAATGAGACCACCTGTAGAAAACTGTGCTTCCAGAATTGGGAGTGCATGTTCTCGCAAGACGAGCTCCTTCTTCATGGCTTGGAGGAGGGAGATTTTGTTCCCTGTGTAAGGATCTTTATAACCAGTCACTGCTTTTTCAGCCAACAACAACTTCTCATGAAGTTCTGGTCCAACAACTCCAGCCTTAACGGCCTCATCCACTGTGTATTTCTGACTTTTTACAGGGTCACTAATGAAACCTGTACCAGCCTGTGCTTCTAGTAGCGCCATCGCTGTCTTTGGTTGCAAAATGTTCTTCTTCATTGCTTGATAAATACTTAACTTTTCTTTTCCCATTGTGACACCATCAATTAGATCAGTTCCTTTGAGACTTTTCTTCACAGCGTCACTCTCACTGACTTCTTTGGGTGTGATTTTACCTTGTTGGAGCTTGTCATATGTGGCTTTGTCAATAATGTTGGAGTCCAGCAGAGAATCGGCCGAAACTGGGGCCCGGAGACCTTCAAATGGAGCCGACGCTCTCTTCTTGTCCTCCCTCTCATCCACCATCGTAACGACAATCGTTATCAACTTTTCAATTGTGACATGTCCCATTCGATATTGTCTGATCAACTCAATCCTCTGCTCTTCTGTGATATACTCAGAATGAATGATTTCCCAGATTGTCACCTTTCTACCTTTGAACGGCCCAAAGTCAAGCTCCATAGTTTTCTGCATTGCCTCCTTTGCTTTCTCATCAGTTAATGGTTTGTCTTCCTTTGGTTTTGGAGCTTTCTTTGACAATGTGAGCAACGGCAGCCCTGTTTCTTTGTCAGTGACACATTTGCTCATAAGTTGTTGATAGGTAGCATCACTCTGCGTATTGGGATCGCAGTAAACTTTTGTTTCTTCACTTTCAATGTTTAGATTCTTGCTAGTTTCTTCATCTAGGTATCCACGCTTGAACGCAACATCGTTTGGAATACGATAGCTTTTGACTGGGTCTACAATTCCTCCTGTGGCCAGTTGTGCTTCGAGTAGACGAATACCTTGGTCTTTCTTAACAAGCCCTTTCCTCATGGCTTCAAATAGTGAAATCTTTTTCCCAGAATAAGGATCTTGATAGCCACTGACCGCCCTCTCTGCACAAAGCAATCGCTCATGCAACTCAGGTCCAACAAGCCCAGACTTAACAGCCTCATCTACAGGGACTCTTTCGTTTTTAACAGGGTCAATGACAAAGCCAGTAGCAGCCTGAGCCTCCAAGAAGTTTAGAGCAGTTTCTGGAGACAGTAAATCTTTTTTCATTGCTTGATAGAAGGGCATTTTCTCTTTGGTTGGTTCGTTCAGCAACCCGGCAATACTTGGTGTTCCTTGCAATGCCTTTTTCACTTGATCCATTTCAGCAATCTCCTTAACTGTCACTTTACCATTGCTGAGTTTGTTGAAGAGATCTTTGTTGATAACTTTAGAGTCAAGTAATTCATTTGGAGAAACTGTAGATCTCAAACCATTGAAAACATTATCTTTATTCTTCTCCTTGTCATCAATAACAGTGATGACAATTTTTATTATTTTTTCCACGGTTATTTTTCCAGTTTTGTATTGACGAATCAGATCCTTTCTTTGGCCTTCAGTGAAATACTCTGAGTTGATAACCTCCCAGATGGTAACATTTTTCCCTTTGAATCTTCCAAAAGGCACATCCAATTTGGACTTACTGAACATCTCTTTGGCCTCTGCGTCTGTGAACGTCCGCTCTGTTGCTTTCTCAGTTACTGGTAAAATCAACAAACCAGTTTCTGCATCTTTTGTACATTTTTCAAGCAGCTGTTTGTAGGTGAGCTGCTCTTGTGTGCTTGGGTGGATGAAAAGCTTGCAATCATCACTTGGATCCGTGAGTTTCTTGTTCAAGTCTGGATCAAATTGTCCTTGCTTGTATGCTGTCTGTAGTGGCACCCTGTGGCTGTTCACTGGGTCAATGATTCCACCAGTTGCAAGTTGAACATCGAGATATTTTGTTGCTGGCTCTTTTTCAATCAACCCCTTCTTCATAGCTTCATAAAGAGAGATTTTTGCACCAGTAAATGGATCTCTGAATCCAGTTGCTGCCCTTTCTGCAGACAACATCTTATCATGAAGCTCAGGACCAATCAACTCTTCTTTTACTGCTTCATCCACTGTCAGAAGTCTATTTTTCGCCGGGTCAACCATGAAACCAGTAGCAGCTTGAGCCTCTAGTAGCATTGTAGCTGTGTCAGGTTCAATTTGATTTTGTGTCATGGCTTGGTAGACGCTTATCTTCTCTTTGTTTGGAGTTACCAGAGCACCAATGACATCCTGGCCTTTAAGACAAACCTTGACTTTGTCGCTCTTAGAGAGTTCTTGCACCGTTGTTTTGCCCTTTTTCAACTTCTCAAACTCCTTTTTGTTCAGAACGCCAATGTCGTGCAATCTCTCAGCAGGGACCTTCTCTCTTATGCCGTCAAAAGCAAGAGGAGAATCCCTGTTTTTCTTCTCACCATCCACATCCACAGATCCATTGAACACTTTCTTGGTTGTTCCCACTGTAGTCACGCTTACAAGCTGCTCCTGTACTTTATCGGTCTGGATCTGGATCTCTTTAGTTCCAGATGTGGTTGGTTTTGCAGCAGCTGTAGCGCCCTCCAGGTTCTGAAGTTGTTCTCTGAGCTTCTTGTTTTCAGCTTCCAGAAGCTTCTCCTGCTCTAGTCTCTTCTTATCAGTCACTTGCATTTCTTTCTGTTTTCTGCTCATCTCTGCCTCAGCCTCCTTCTGTTTCTCGAGGGCTTCATCTAAAATGGCCTGTAACTTTTTCTGCTCCTCCTCCATCAGCTTCCTCTGCCGTTCTTGTTCGTCTTTGAGAGCTTTGGCCTTTTTCATTTCATCCTCCAGCTGTTTCTCTAGTTTATTTTTGGCTTCCTCCATTTCTTTGTCTTTCTTCAGTAAAATCTCTTTGTCCTGGACGAATGATTTCTGCATGAGAGCTTTCTGCTGCTCCACCTGCTCCTTTTGGGCATTGGCCATCTGCAAAAGTGAGAGAAAGCTAAATTAGGACAAACAAGGAACATCCCAATCAATTACGTTTTCAAATCTCTCTGGTTTCATGTTACAAAAGTTATTAGCTCGTTCAAACTTGATTGTTGCTGCTGTAAACAAATGAACATTTATCTGCAGTAAATAAATATAAATTTGAATGTTAAAGCGTTAAATCATTTAGACATTGTCTAGTATTGTTTGGAATGACATTGAGAAGTAACTAGAGGCAGGTTTTTTTAAACATCAACCAGAAATCTGACCAAGTGTTTCAAAACCTCAACAATTTACATCAATGTCACTTCACAAATACTGCATTTATTTAGTTTGTTATGTCATGCACAGCTCGATGTATCCCGTCTTTATCAAAGCAATACCTCTTTGGACTTCCTCTGCAGCTCCTCCGCCTCCTTCTTCAGTTTTTCTCTCTCTTTCTCCACATCCGCAATGGCCTTCTTCAGATCGTCCGCCTCTTTAGTGCTTTGTAATCTTTGACTCTCCAGTTTTTTCACCACCACCTCAGACGTTTGTTTCTCACTGACTTCGAGCCGTGTTTTCACCTCTTCTGCTTGTTTCTTGAACTTTCTGGCTTCGTCCTCAGCTTTGGCCTGTGCGTCGCTCAACTCCTTCACTTTCTTTTTGAGCTTGTCGGCCTCAGCCGTCATCTCTTGCTGCCTTTTGCGTTCGGCCTCTAGAGACTTCTGGAAGCCTTCGGTTTCCTTGTTTAATTTTTGCTGGATCTTGTCCTTATCCTCCAATAATTTCTTTGCATTTTCCTGAGCCTGGTTTTTCAGTTTCTGTAACTCCTCTGCCTCAGCTTTCAACTTTGTTGCTTCCTGGATCGCTTGCATTTTCTCTTTTAGCATCTTCTCGGCTAATGCTCTCTGTTCGGCTAAGTCAGCTTCAGCTAACAGTCTTTGCTTTGCGGCCTCCTCGGCTTCCACACTTAGCCTAGCCGCCTCTTCTGCTAAACCTTTCATCTTCTCTGCTTCTTCCACCAGTAATTTCTGAGTGCCATCTTTATCCTTTTGCATCAAACGCCTGTTCTCTTCCTCAAATTTAAGTTTGATCTTCAAAAGTTCATCCATTTGCTTCTTTACTTTGGTCAATTCATCAGTAACTTGTGCTTTTTGTTTGACAGCGTCATCAACCTCCTTCTTTAGTCGCTTTAGCTCGTCGTCCAGAACTCCTTTCTGCTTGTCAGTTTCCTCCAGTTGTAATTTCACAACAACTAATTCTTTTTCCACAACTGATTTCTGTTTGAGAGCCTGTTCTGCATCATGTTTATGTTTAGCCATTTCCTCGTCGGCTTGTGCTTTTAGCTTCAGAGCATCGGCCTCAGCTTTTGCCCGTTTTGCTGCCTCTTCTTGTGCTTCTTTTCGTAATTTCTCTGCATCTTTCTGAGCTTGGGCCTGTTTTGCGGCTTCATCTTCTGCCATTTTCTTTTGCTTCTCTGCTTCCTCAGCTTTCTGTCTTAATAACATGGCTTCCTTCTCTGCCTTCTCCTTTGCTTTCTCTGCATCTTTGGCCAGTTTCTTGGCGCTTTCGTAGTTCTTTTGCAGCTTCTCTTGTGCCAAACCATCTTCCTTGTTTTTGCTGAGGACGTTTTGAGCTTTGAGTTCAGCAGCGGTGGATTTCTGGGCAGCGTCTTTAGCCAACGCAGCTTGTTGTTCGGCCTCTTTCTCTGCGTTTTCCCTTTGCTTGTTAGCTTCTTCTGCTTTCTTCTTGAGTCTTTCCACCTCGTCTTGAGCGTTTTTACACTGCCGGGCTGCTTCCTCCTCAGCCGCCGTTATTCTCTTCACCTTCTCCTCTGCTTCTTTGCGTTTCTTCTCTTCATCAGCAGCTAATTTTTTCATTTTTTCTGCCTCAGCTTCAGCCTTATTTTTACTCTTTTGGGTTTGATCAGCAGCGGTCTTCAATTTCTTCAGCTCCTTTTCCAAATCGGCTTTCTCTTTGGCTGCCTTTTCGAAGCTGATCTTAATGATATGAATTTCCTCTTCCACGACTTTCTTTTGTTTTAGGGTCTCGTCAACAATAGTTTTCTGTCTCTCCAGCTCCGTGGTGGACGAACTTTGTAGATGTGTCATCTTCTCTTGAATGTCTTGCTTGTGCTGCGCTGCTTGATCTTCCAACAGCTTCCTCTGATAAGCTTCATCTTCGGCTTTTCTTTTCAACCTTTCATTCTCTGCTTCTTTGGCCTTTAGAGCCACCTCGGCCTCTGTCTTGAATCTGGTCGCATCATTAATAGCCGCCAATTTTTCTTTGAGTATTTTTTCGGCCTCAGCTCTTTGTCTCGCGGCCTCTTCTTCTGCTGCTTGTCTTTGCTTCTTGGCTTCCTCCGCCACGGCCCGCAGCCTCGCAGCCTCCTCAGCCAGTTGCTTCATTTTAAGCGCTTCAGTCTCCAAAAGCTGCTTACTTTTCTCTGAAGTGGACATTGTTTCTTTTTCAGCTTTGGCTTTCATTTGCAGCAGCGCGTCCATTTCTGCCCTGACTTTGGCCAACTCCTGCTCGAGCAGTTTCCTTTGCTTTTCTGTCTCACACACCTCATTTTTCAACCTTTGCAGCTCGGTATCCAACAGACCTCTTTGCTGATTTGCGTGCTCAAAATCTGCTTTCAGTCGTATGCACTCCTGTTCGGCTGATAATTTCTGCTGAGCGATTTGTTCAGCGAAACCTCGTTGTTTTTCTAGTTCCTTCTCTGCATTTTCCTTTTGTTTGAGAGCAGCTTCTTCAGCTTTGGTCTTTTTCTTTGCATCTCGTTCTGCTTCTGTCTTCTGTCTCTCTGCCTCTTGTTGAGCTTGGCTTTTCTTCTGTGCCTCCTCCTCTGCTTTAAGTCTCAACCTCAAGGCTTCGTTTGCCTTTTGCCGCCACAGCTCCAGCTCCTTCTCAGCCTCCTCTCGCGCCCGGTCTGCCTCCTCTTGCTGTTTTCGTAATCTTTCTGCTTCCTCCTGCAGTTGGAGGACTGTGCCTTGCTCCTTCTTCAGCGACTCCTCCAGTTTGGTCGTTTTCTCGCTGAAGTTTGCCGCCTGCAGTTGAGTCACTGCTGATTTCTGAGCGACTTCTTCCACAACTTTGATCTGACGGACCTTCTCCACCTCGGCCTGCTTCATCCTCCTCTCAGCCTCCTCCGCCTGCATTTTGTACTTTTCCAAATCGTCCAAGGCCTTCTGTTTCAGTTTGGCTGCTTCTTTTTCAGCCTCTGATTTCCTCTTGAGCTCATCTTCAGCTTGTTTCTTTTTCTGCGTCTCCTCGTTCACCTGTTTGCGCAGTCGTTCGGCTTCGTCCTGAGCAGCTTTCCTTATTTTCTCTGCGTCTGATGCTTTCTCTCTAAGTTTGTCCAACTCTCCTTCTGCAACAGTCTTTTGTGTTATAGTCGTCTCCAGTTGAATCCTAATCAAATGAATCTCTTCTTCGATCTTTCTGCGTGTTATCAGCGCCTCTTCCAGCTGCTGGTTCTTGGACTTGATTTCCTGATCGGACAGACTCTTTAGCTGCTGCAGTTCTTGTTGAATGTTTTGTTTTTGCTTTTCAGAGTCCACTGCCACGTCTTGTCTTTTACTAGCATCAGTTTTCATTTGAGACTTTAGCTGTTGTGCCTCTTCTTCTGCTTTAGCAACAGATTTGGCCTGAGCTTCAGCGATTTGTTTTTGTTTGTCTAATTCAGCCTGCATCTCTGCCATCTTCCTTCTCTCCTCCTCCTTTAACTTTTCTGATTCTTTCTGTATTAGTAAAAGCAAAAGGAGTAAAAGAAACAGAGAAGTTAGGGGTTAAAATATTAATAAAAAAGTATATTTTCTTTAACATGTAGCTACATAACATGTAAATACATGACTATGTTACAGCAGAGGAGTTATGACAAATACAGTCTTGTATGGGAAATATCAAGTGTACATTATCTATATGTAATAAATACTAAAAGCTCAGGGTTATGAACAACATCATGTATACTGTACATAAAGTCATGTCAGTCTTTCTGATTATGTTAAAATTATGTTTTGATGTTTTGCAAAAGGTAGAGCTACATTTAAAAGAGTTTCCCATACACTAAAAGTTAGCAAGCAAGAATTGTTTACAAGCTGTTGTTTAATTATTGAGTGTAATTACCTCCTCTTCCTCCAGGCGGCGCTGTGTCTCTGTGATGAACTTAATGTACTGAGTGGTCAGAGTCAACAACTCACTGTATCGTGTTCTCAGATTCACGTACTGGAAGAGATTAAGCAGGTGATCATATA
>JAPMNZ010443569.1:0-14000 GCA_029875035.1 Pomatoschistus microps | reverse complement strand
GATTTTTTGCTGTTGCCATCCTATACACTGCAATAATGATAAAATATGGGGTTGTAATTGCCAAAATGGATTTTCTCATTTTAAGGGAGATAATTTGTATCTTTAAAAAATAAAAAGATAATTTTGCTTGTCCCAGTGGCAAATCTTGTATTAAGGCAGTCAAATGTGCTCAAAGTAAGATAAATATTGCCAAATTTGAGAAATTCTTAACTTAATTGTCGTCACTTTTTGCAGTGTAAAACATGTTATCTCTTGCATACTGTCACTATTTGACTCTTTTGGTTGCAAATAGAGTGGTCCTCTCTTTTTCACTTTTCTGTCCGATACATTTGCTCTATAGATGGGACAGAGGCCAAAAACACATGAACATGCGCATGAAACTTGAACTTCAATCAACAGGAGAAGGAAGAACGAGGACGCAGATGGAAGCAGATTAATATCTATCTATGAATTCCGATGCTGCCATGCAAAACAAGTCCGCGAATTATCACTTCAATGTTGAATTTTGAATAAATAACTTAGTTTGCAATGAAATCTCCAGTAGCTCTATCACAGCTTCATACACCAAGGTATGAGGGAAAAGATAAATCAATTTTAAAAGTCTGTATGTGAGCCACAAGGGTCCTGTGGAATCTCCTGGTGGGGATATATTGACCCGTTATTCCAGTATGCCACATATATCAAGAAAAACCTGGAGCAGAAAAAAGTTTCATCCATGAATACAGTATATCTGGTGGAGGGTGTGTCCTGTCGATCTTCTTAAGAAAGTGATATGCGCCAAAATCATGTTTATGTTGAGTAGAGCCAAAGAGAAAAAGTGTGTACTTTGGCTTTTAATACCATGTATTTTTGTATGTGTATGTAAATTTTTGGATTTGTATGTGTTTTTATTGTGTTGTTTTTCCATGTGCTTTACAAATAAATATTTGATTGATTGACACGGACCAATGGCTCTGATCTATGTTGGCCATAGATCAGAGAAACAGTTTTGTTAGGTAAATGCAAGATTTGTAAAAGTGAGAGCACAGAAACGCTCCTATTTCCAAAAGTGGACCACCCATTGTAAACGTTGCACGGTGCATCTTTCCAAAGTTTCCTCCTTAAAACAACTTGTGTGGCTTTTAACGTCAGCACGGCCTCAGCTGAGCAGCACCTGCAGAGGAAACCCGGTCTAAATCAGGACTCTCTCTCTCCCAAAGTCACCGACCTTAATGTACAGCTTGTTGTAAAACCCAAGTCTCAGACCGAAGTCTCAAACCCAAGTCTCAATCCAGGCCAAGTGGAGAGAGAGGGGGAAGTGAACACTTTATTTAGACATATATGTGTGTGTGTGTGGTGTGTGTGTGTGTGTGTGTGTGTGTGTGGTGTGTGTGTGTGTGTGTGTGTGTGTGTGTGTGTGTCTATGTGTGTGTGTCTGTTTGTGAGAGTGGGTGCGCGTGTGTCTGTGTGTGTCTCTGTATGTGTCTCTATGTGTGTGCGTGTGTGTGGTGTGTGCGTCTCTATACGTGTGGTGCGTGCATGTGTCTTTGTGTGTTGTTGTCTCTAAGCGTGTGTGTGGTGTGTGCGTGTGTCTCTATGCGTGTGCGTGGTGCGTGTGGTGTGTGAATGTGTGTCTCTATGCGTGTGCGTGGTGTGTATGAGTGCATGTGGTGTGTGAATGTGTGTCTCTATGCGTGTGTGTGGTGTGTGTGAGTGTGTGTGGTGTGTGAATGTGTGTCTCTATGCGTGTGTGTGGTGTGTGCGAGTGTGTGTGGTGTGTGAATGTGTGTCTCTATGCGTGTGCGTGGTGTGTGTGAGTGTGTGTGAATGTGTGTCTCTATGCGTGTGCGAGTGTGTGTGGTGTGTGAATGTGTGTCTCTATGCGTGTGCGTGTATGTGTGAGTGCGTAAGTGCTTATGTAAGTTCAGCTGCTCCCAAAAGCCTGTGTTTTCAAATTAATAAATACTCACAATTGGAGGCTTCCTGTTATTTGGCGGTTGAGGCCAGAGGAAGTTATTTTGTGGTGAACTGATCATTTTGGTCTGAACATGGGGCTATAAATACTGTCAGCACCGCACGCCCTCCCTCTCTCTTAACCAGTCCGTTTGTTTTTAGACTTTTACAGCGGATCTCTCTGCTCTCGCTGCGAGGAACAGGGTTTGAGGGGTTGCTCCCACAAAAATGCATTATACAGACCTCATACATGTGAGCATTGGATTGGTGTAGTAATATGTTGTGTTTGTCAGTTGTGAGGCAAAGCAAGGCAAGTTTATTTGTATGGCACAGTTCATACGCATGGCAACTCAAAGTGCTGAACAAAACAAGATGGAAACAACAAGGCAATATAATCATGAATAATCTCAGTACATTTAAAAGAATCAGTTGTATGCACAGCTAGACCTGTATGAATTGAAAATATGCACTGTTGTTAAGTAGTTAGATATGTTTTTCTGCTGCTGGACACCTGCATTTTTCCTATGGGGGATCAATAAAGTATCAATCTATTTATCTGTGGTCCGTCCCTGTGCTCCTCAGAGTCAGAGTTTGTCCATATGGGACTAACATGTCTTGGATGTACTTTGGTGCGAGGCCATGGAGAGACTTGAACGGACTCTTTTTATAAATACAAAGACAATGGATAAACAATAGTTAAAGAATTTTGAAATAACTAAGAGAGTTTTGAATAACTAAAAACCAATCACTTCAAATTTTCATTTCAACACTACTTCAAGCTTAGCCTCTAGCAGCGCTTCCCAAACTGGGTGCTGTGGTCACCTACATCCAGGGTTGCCTACATACAACAAGCAATTAAACCACATCTATGGAAATATTGGTTAAAGTACAAAACAATACAGATTTATCTTTAATAATGATTATAATAATATGTTTTATTTATATTACATAGTATTATTATATTCTTAATAAACATATTTAAAAAAGGATAGAGAGGGAACATTATGCAAATGTCAGTTTCTGCTTTTTCTTCATTCCCTCAAATACATAAAGGTAAGATTTAACTCAAACTCACTCGTATAAACAAGTTAAGTTTATAATCTTACTTCCTGGTTGGACCTGAGCTGCAGTTCTGACATAGGAACCACAACAAACCAAATCCTGTCTAATGTACACGACAGATGAGGAATGATAAGTGTTTCTTTTTCTAAAATA
Source organism: Pomatoschistus microps (assembly GCA_029875035.1). Taxonomy (NCBI): domain Eukaryota; kingdom Metazoa; phylum Chordata; class Actinopteri; order Gobiiformes; family Gobiidae; genus Pomatoschistus; species Pomatoschistus microps. Next base: position 10,853 of record JAPMNZ010443569.1, on the reverse strand, counting down.
TCTTTGAATTTGATTACATAGATGGAGGATTACATTCTAGAGCTCCGCATTACTTCCTGTGTATGTTTAAACATCTGTCACTGTCTCCTGTTTCAACGAGAAGAGACGGAACGATGGAATAACATTTGCCTTTCTCTTCAACATGTTTATTATCAGTGAAACTTTTACAATTATTGACAAATCTACCCAACTTGGGACGTTTCCTCATTGGTTAAACCAGCAACAGTTTGGAGCCAGCACAGATAAGCACAGGCCAAGTCTGTAAACATGTTGCATAATCACACATTCAGCTCAAGTGAAGACATCAGTGAGAAATATGAAGCTACGTTCAATTTACATGCATATGCCGAAAATATGTGTAGCTTCTATATTCATGTGTTTGTAAATCTATTATCTGGTTTTTACAATGAGCACTGGTCTCACCTGGTGTCTCTCTCTAGTCTCACCTGGTCTCACTCTGTTCTCAAATGGTCTCTGTCTGGTCTCACCTGGTCTCTCTCTGGTCTCACCTGGTCTCACTCTGTTCTCACATGGTCTCTCTCTGGTCTCACATGGTCTCTCTGGACTCACATACTATCAATTACTTACATGTATAATGTAAATTAATATGCACTGTCCCTTTAATAAAACAATAAATGAAATAAAATACATGATTTTACATGGTCTCTCTCTGGTTTCACGTGTTCTCTCTCTGCTCTCACATGGTCTCTCTGCTCTCACATGGTCTAAAATTGGTCTCTCTCTGGTTTCACGTTTTCTCTCTCTGCTCTCACATGGTACTTTCTGGTCTCACATGGTCTTAAATGGTCTTTCATGGTCTCTCTCTGTCCTCACATGGTCTTAAATGGTCTCTCAGGTCTCACATGGTCTCTCTGGTCTCACATGGTCTTCAATGGTCTTTCATGGTCTCTCTCTGTCGTCACATGGTCTTAAATGGTCTCTCAGGTCTCACATGGTCTCACAGTCTCTCTCTGGTCTCACATGGTCTCTCTCTGGTCCCACATGTGTTTCTTTGCAGTCTTTAGTAAAACATTCACACTCATTAACAAACTGATCATTCAGAGTGATTGAAAGTGTAAGTATTTTGCATGTACTGTTTTTTTGCCTGTGTCACGTCTTGACTCAGCTTTTTCAGACAGAAAAGCAAAAAACAGAGGACCACCCTAAAGCTCTTTGTGTGACTTTGGTCTAGGAAATGCACTACACAAATAAACATTGCTTACTTACTTACGTCACCCACAAGCCAGCTTCCAACCCTTACTCTAATAGTGCCTCTCAGGGCTCTTTCTTACCAGTTCAAAACCTGATAAAGACAGCATTCTTTGGTCTGATTTATTCACAATCTGGTCCTTTAACTCTTTCTGTCGAGTCAAACATCACTCTATTATTTACGCATAAAAACTGAAGTACACCAGCTTTAAACATGACACAACAACGCATTTATTTCCAATTTCAAAAACACGTAACTGCAGACAGCTGAAGAGCAAAAGAGTTTGGTTTTTTTTGCGTTTCAGCTGACAGAGAGAGAAAAAATGCATGTGTTCCCTGTATGAGGCAAACCAGGAAATTCCTTCAAGGACACGTTAATATTCCAGATGCTTTTGGACATAAACAAGTTTCCGAATCGGACAGCGGAAATTAGATTTGAACGCGGCTCGAGATGTTTATCGGCTGTGAATGGCTGTGGCCGGATGGCTGAGTGGCTGCTCGCTGTTTACCTACGATAAGGACTTTGTGTTTGACTTGCAGTTACAGAGCTTCAGCGGCGGGGCCACGCGGGGTAATACAGGAACCTAATTGTATCCGTGGTGACGTCGAGTGGATTTACACCTGGGTGCCACTGAAAACACAGGGGAGCCATGTCCACTACACACATATACAGTATATGTGTGCAATGGACCACTACACACATGTACAGTATATGTGTGTAATGGACATGGCGGAAGGAGTTGTATGTATACTCTTTTTTGTGGCTATACTGTATATGATTTTAATCCTGTGTTGTTTTAAGTTTATTGAGTACTAGTGTGATTTTATTCTCTATGTTTTTAATATTTCTTGTGATCTTAGTATGCGCCTCCTGTACTGGCGACCTCACTCCCATCTCTGTGTGGAGTGAGAGGACAAACGCCCACAAACTAACTAACTAACTCACTTACTTACTAGAAAACCTACGCAAGCACGGGGAGAACATGCAAACTCCACTCAGAAAGACCCTGTTCCAACCGGGATTTGAACCTAGGACCTTCTTGCTGAGATGCGAGAGTGCTATCCGCTCAGCCACCATGCCGAGCAGAGAAATCAATATGGAACTGGTTGGAACACGATAAATGTAAGGGGCATTCTAGCTTGCACTTTACTTGTTTTGCACTTACTTTGTCCGAACTATGAATCCAAGCTTTTACACATGTTAAAAACCCTGCGCATTAAGAATTAGCATACAAGATTGATATTTTGATACACACAATGGGAGATCTTTGCAGCAGACTTGAGGTTTTTGAGGCATTTTAGGGTTAGGTTTGACACTGAGTCTGGAGGGGCTGCAATTCTGTGGAAGCCTAATAGGTCCCTTAAGGTTGCCCTGGTTACCGTGAACAGATAAAACATGTTGCTAAGTCTGCTAACAACCTGCTCACTAAACTGGGAGAGTAATTAGGGCGATTACAACAATTGCAATCATCCATCAAGTAAACTCAAATAATGCCTTTGCCAAAGTCGTTACAATGAACCACAGTAACAAGCTGCATATCTTTCTAAACTAATTTCCCTGTTTGTTTCCTGGCCTTCACAGTTATTAGTGGTATATGGGACAGTGCACTGGTCTTCTCCTCGCCCCTGCCTCTGTCCCGGGACCCCTGCGGCACCATCGGAACTCTCTGTTTACTCGTCCCATAATAAGACGGTTCAGCGGCGGACATCTTGATTGGGGCCGTGCTCACGTCTGGTTTCCATTTCCCCGACAGGACGGAGGACACAGGAGGAGGAGAAATGACACTAGTGTTTACCTTCGGAAACGGACGCTGCACTGGCACACTTCTCTGTGAGGCTGTGGGCAGAAGCAGTGGATGATTTGGCCGCACAATTGCCTGGTTTATTGTTGTAACTACAGGCCTTTTTATACACACTCGGAACCTTTTTCAGTCAGTTATGTACAGTAGTTCTTGCCCCATGTTGGTGCATGTGCATACATAAAGGACTATACAAACTTTTGAGGAAGAGAGCCACTTTAGTAAAGCAGGATTGAAAACAGTTTTGGTCCTGCTTATAAGCCAATGCAGCTCCTGGGAGTTTCCTTTTAAATGTATATAGGAGGATTTTCTACTTCCGGGTGGATCATCAAGACTATTGGTCCTTCTAATTGTCAATCATTCTGGTGATACGTTTTTTTCAGTAGTGAGAGTGGTTATTTCCCAAAATTTGCCTATTTCCCTTTAAGTATGTAAGTAAGTGTATTTGTGTTGCGCCTTTCACAGACCAGGATGACAAAGCGCTTCACATTTCACAAGACGTACAGAAACAAATAACACACATACTTTTACAAAAACACTTCAAAATCATTGGAACTAGTAAAGCATAGACTTTTATAAATGTTTTGTAAATAAAGAATTGCATGGAATTTGAACTAAATTGAGAGACTAGTTCTTACTGTTTCAAAACACCTTATATCACAGGTACAGGCAGACATACAGGTAGCGATACATGATTAAAGTTATTCAACATTATTTTGGCTTCTTCCACCTCAGAATCTCATGTTGCTATCATACCAAAACATCATTGTGTTTATTTGCACTGCAGAGAGAATAAAAAAGGCCAACCAAATTTCCAAAACTATGAATGATAAACATGAATGTGCTGTTGTTGATCTTTACTAAAAGTGGGGTTATATTATAGGATTATTGTGGGACTAGACATTTTTACTCTGTCAAAACACCATATATCTTTTTTAACAGGAAAAAGCATCTATCAGCACTGGTCTTAAGCATAATATTTTGTTCCCAAGGATTTACTTTACGACCAAAGTGACCTGGAAACACGATCGATCAGTTGTTGTGCTAAAAGAAAAGTCTGACACAGAGGAATGCGTTCGCTGTTTGCATGTACATTTGAATATCCTTCCCTCTGCTTCCTCTGGAACGCGAACAGGCTTCACGCTCTTAGCACCTGGTTTTCCGCTCGCACCTCCACATCCGGATCTGAAGTCGCTCTGAGCTCAAAATCAAACATTATTTTTAAACTTTAAGACATTTGTGTTTACGGAGCCAACGTTTGGGGGAAATGATACACCTCGAACGTCAACATAATCAAAAAGCGAGAAGAGGCTCTTTCAGACTCTTTGCATGATTAACGGCCTCAAAGTCGAACATTTGAGCTGTTTATGGATTTTTTTAATATCCTTTTGGTGTAAGTGGGAGAAACCACACTGATTCAGATTTGCAGCAGACAAGTACATGCACACTGCAAAAAATGGACAAACATAAGGTAGAAAATGCTTGATTTAAGTGTTTTTAACTTAATTTGAGCACCTTTTGGAGGAGTTGCCAATGGAATGAGCAAATTTATACAAGACATTTCAAGAGTCCGGGGGTTACACCAGTTAAAGCTGCGGCACCTTTTATTCATGAATAATAGCACATTTTGTTCCAACAGAAAGAGCATTGTTTAATTGATATTTGTAAGTATGTATACGTACAGTAGGCGAAATAATGATGCATGATTGAAACTATAGCCAAAACTGCATGTGAAAGCCAGATCCTGACAAATATCTTTGGCACAGGAGGGCAGGGCCTGGTTAACACTGTGATGGGAGACCAGCAAAGTGCTGGTCAATACTCTTCACCCACATGAGTGAGTGGGTGTGTGTGTGAACAGTTGGTGGTGGTCAGAGGGGCCGACGGCAAATACTGGTTGCCTCGCTTCTGTCAGTGTGCCCCAGGGCTTCTGTGGCTCCAGAAGTACTTCATCACCACTGTTTATTTTCTATTCAACCTTTGTTTAACCAGGAAAGTCCCGTCGAGATTAAGAACCTCTTTTTCAAGGAGAAGAGGCAACAAAAATACAAATAGACACAAATACAGATGCCCTTTTTGCACTTTTTACACTTTTTTATTTGTATGTAAGGCAACTATGAGTGCCATAAAAGGCGCCTAAGAAATAAAATGAATTACGATTATTATGTATGGATTGAAAGAGTATTGGCATGTGACGCGTATTTGACTGTCCACAAAAAAGCGCTATTCAAAACCGATGCATTATTTATTATTTCTGCTGGAATGATTGAAGATGAAAATGCAGTGGATGAAGTGCAGTGGCTCGTATGGACTCAGGTCTATGGTGAGTGTTTATGTTAAGGCCGTGTGCAGAGTTCATGAGCAGATAACAACTGCTAGAGTCAACATTATGACCGATAGCCCCTGATACACTGTTCCTCTGCTTCCGCTGCACTGTTTGCCCAACCATCAAATACATGTGCAGCCTATTCCGACGTTTCCTATCGCTTTTGCTTCAACATACGATTATACTGGGACTAATCCAAACGCAGCTCAAATATATGAGTCAATTTTTGAAAGGAAAACACTGTTAGGTTACTGCGAGGTTACGGAGGTCAAAAGGAGAGAGATTTGTGCAACAAAGCAAACAAGCCACATCCGAGGGAAAGGTAGGAGATAAGGAAGGGTCACGGTGCTGCTTCAATACTTTTCTGTGCGTGAGTTGTTAGAGTGGTGCGTCTCAAGCGGTGGGGCAGGGACGTTCTTAAATATTTTCTTTGAAAAACACAATTTTCCATAACTTCACAGTAAATCAGATTTGAAAAGTTGTTGGATGAAATATACCTGTATTCAACAAGCAATAAAACACGGACTACAGTACAACCACTGGGGGCGGGTCCCGGCTACAAAGGGTCCATGAGCGTGCGACGACATGCTTGCAATCCCACTCCGGGCCAGTGGGGGTGTACCCGGAATAAGAATTACTCAATGCATTTGAATGGCGTCTTCTTTCCTCTCGAAAACAGCTTTACAGGATGGTCCATAAGTCAAATCTTGGCCCAAAGCTACATTCCAGAAGTGTGTCAATGCTGAGGGGAGTATATTTTTTTGGACCAGTCTAGTTTAGCCGCTGTGGACTTCAGAAGGCATTCGTTAAATGAATTGGGCAAGTGCCGGCTGACGAATTCGCAAATTTGTTTAAAATTTTCCTGCCCCACAGCCATTTTGAAAAAGCCAAAAGTGATGGAACATTAGTTTCAATGGCGGAGATAGGCGTGACTACATCTGTTAATATTTACAGCACAACGGATTAACATTGAGAATACATTAATGACACTGTGCAGTACATACAATAATATACAACACCCATATGTCTACGTCTACTTAACTATTTTATATGTTTTTTGTGGTAGTAAGTAAGGAAATTACTTACTACCACAAAAAACATGTAAAATAGTTAATAGTGAACGAGTGTGTGTTTGTGTGTGTGACTGTGGAACAACCAATGCAAATTACAGGGCTCCAATCCAGACAGGTGTGCTTTAACATGCACTTTCCCAACCAAATAAACAATACTAGTGTACATTACCTCCACATCTATTTATTTAAACAAATAAAGTCAAATACAAATTGTAAATAGGATTTGTATTGTCTTTTTTTACATTGTGATCTGTGTTTTTAAATGCTCTTGTGAAGCAATTTGAGTTTCCTTATACACAAATTGCGCTATATAAATAAATGTTGATTGAATAAAGTCCAAAAAAATAAACAAAATACAAACATTTAATATGAGAATGTTTACTATGGCAGTTCATGTTTTAAAATAATAACACAAGAGACAAAATATTTAAGCTGAAAATTAGAAAACAAGATTATTAGAATGATCAACAATCCCATCTAGTGGTAAAAGTGGAAAATTACACGTATGGTAGATTTAAAGCTAACAAGACGTCGTTGAAGGCATGCATGTAAATAATTGAATTCAACTCTAGAGACATTTATAAAACTAATTTAACTTTTTTAGCTAATTTAGCAACCCTTCATTTGTCCCACGGTCGGGAAATGTCAGTGTTGCCTCCCCATTTCCAGTAGGAACAAGGAGATTTAAACAAACTGAACAACTCTATACTGAAATAAAATCTCTAATTTCAGCATAATAAAGCTATAGTGTCAAACAATGAAGAAAGAAGAATTAAGTAAAAGATCTCTGACTTAAGCGTAATAAAGAAGTAAGTATACAATCTCTACCAATCTCTTGTGAGAGTTAGTAGATTTGATTACATAGTTCATTTTTTTGTGGTTTGAAAGTGAGGTACCCCAGGTTTAAGTCAGATAAAAACGATCCTGATATTTTTTATGGTTCTTGATGGTAACAGTGGCTTTAAAAAGATGAAAGTGTGGCTAAAGAGAGGTAGCTGCTGTGTCTACTGTACCTGATCAGACCGGTGCGCAGCAGAGGGATGACTCATGACGGTGACGTTTCTTCACCGTTTTCACATCTGTTTCTGTTCTGCAGACCCCAACAGCAAACCCAAAGAAATCCTGCTGCGTGAAAAAAGATACATACATCATCAGGAGAAGGTTAAACAAAGGTTATGAAGATACACACTTATTCCATCTGTTTAACATGCAGTGTTGTTACATCGTGGTTTTAAGTTTTTTTCTTTTATTCCATAATCCTACTGTTCTAGCTTGCTCTGCTTTGCCAAAACTATACCTCTGTTGGAAGACTTGAAGTTTATTGTCAATGCTCTTGCTGATAGAAGAAGGTTTTCGCTCAAAATCTCACGATACATGGCTCTATTCATTCTTTACTTTACATGGATCAATAATAAATGTCCCTTTGCAGAAAAACAGCCCCAAAGCATGATGTTTCCACCCCCATGCTTCACAGTAGGTTTGGCGTTCTTTGGCTGCAGTTCCAGGTGTGTCTCCTTGGGTAAGCCATACATGTCCATGCCCATTTCAAGGATGCTAGCACTAGAACTCCCAGAGCAGTCACTTTGACAGCTTTTGGTTTTGGAACTGTATTTACTTTTTCTGTCTATGTGTATTAGCTATAGGAAATCATATTTTCATTTTTAAATTGAGTAGGGAAGGGCAAGCACTAGTAACCATAGCAACATACTGTCAACTTGCTACCAGTTAGCATTTAGCATTTCAACAAACTGTTTCTGTATTTAAAGTTATATGCACCAGTTTTTTGCATTTATTAAAAGTGAGAAATGTTAAAGTTGTGTGAAACTTTTCAGAATTCTTTTGATTTGAATGGGAGCAGTCAACATGACGGCTCTAGGAGTTTTCATAGTTTCAAAATTCTGGGAGTTCTAGTGTTATGAGCATTTGGATGGTCGAGGAAAGGATTGGGAGAGTATCCTATGGTCAGATGTGTTTGTCTCGTATCTCCACTAAGCAGTGATTTTCAGCTGTGGACCAGGAGCTGAGGAGGAGCCCAGGATCAGCGGAGGAAATTGGGAATGTGAAACACGTCAGATTATAGCTCCATGTCTAAGACCATCTGCACCACACACACTCGCACACACGCACACGCACACACACACACACACACACACAAGCAAAACAATAGGCAACAACCACCTGCTTTACAGTGCACATATTATTGAAGTTTAATTTGAGTTTTGTCCATCATCAAAAACATATCTTTGTCTTTAATGGTTCCTTTTTATTACTAATATTTTGTCAGCACAAACATGTCCCAACTCTGGCCCGACTCTCTTTCTACTACTTGCTGCGTACGCTATTTTTTCAACATGATTGCAGAAATGAGAAATGATGAAATTCTCAAACTCTGACGTCATGGGTATCATAGTTTGTTTGATTGCATTTCAGCAGTCAAATTACGTTCTTTACAACTGCTTCTCTTCAGTTAGACACCACCATGTTAGATTTTGATCTAAACATAGTAGAATGTAATTTCTCACTTCTACCACTAGGTGTAGGTGTTTTGGCGCTTTAAATACTAATACTTTCTGTACCTATTTTACAGGTGAAACTTTGGAAATGTTAATCTATTTCAAAACTACACCTAGATTTGTTGTTATGAGACAAAAATTAGGTACCCCAGCTTTAATTTTATTGCGTCCTAAAACATGAAATGCCAAAGTGATTTTCCTCCAAATCATATTTAGGAGACAAACTGATCACAAATCGTTCATGGTTTATGGTTTACAGTTTACTCATTAAATGGTTTACTCACTCTATGTTTTACTCATTAAAATTAACTATATTTGTGAAGAATGAAACAACAACTACATAACATTTTAACATTTCATGAATTGCGTCTGAAGCGACTTGTGGTCAGTCTGAGTCCAGAAAAGTCACAGTCGCCCACAGTTTGCAGCAGACAAATCCAGAGCAGAGGAAGTCGTGATTATGAAGAAGCCATTATGTCCCCCTCACGGCTGAGCGAAAGGCTTCAAACACAGACTGAGCCCGCTGCAGTCCACAGCAGGTGTGTGTGTGTGTGTGTGTGTGTGTGTGTGTTGTGTCAAAGAGCTGAGGCCAGGGCAAAGGGGCACGAACACGAATGGTGTTTGTATATAGGCCACAGAGGCGACACATTGGGGGAGGAGACTGTCACTGAAGGTGCAAAAAAAAATGTGTTTTTAGAGCTTGTATTTTCTTTTTTTATATACAATGCTTTCTTTTATATTGATATAAAGATAGTTAAATAGATAGATACTTTATTGATCCCCGTAGGAAGAAATTCAGGTGTCCAGTAGCAAAAAATATTGATAATTGATAGTTCTAAAAAGCAAACGATAGTAATAATACGCAACAGCCCTTCAGGTCACAGCAGCAGAGATGGAGAAGCCGCTTGGTTTGAACCATTTTCTCTGCTCTAGTCCAAAGTTAAATGCTAAATACTTCATTAGCATTTTCCAAAAAGTTAGCATTCCTCCAGTGGATTTTCACCTGATTCGCTTGGACCGGACCATGAATCCTCTCTGCTCTAAAACTATGCACACTGTACTGCAGCAACATCCCAGGTAGGAAAAAAAGCAATAAAAATAAAAATTGTAAAACACAAAACAAAAACTTTCAGAGCTACATCGGACTTGCTGCGCATTCAAAAGTAAAGATAGATAACAGATTAAAAAGGGTTAACTAATAGTCCTGCTAATACAACTTTTAAAAACAAAAGACTATTTTAACCGGGTCGCAGCTGACGGTAAATCTCCCCATTAAAATCCGTGTGAACAAAAAGCCGTCAAATCGACTGCCCTGGGAGTTCTAGTGTTAAAGCTGGGGTATCTCACTTCCATCCTCACCTGTCGTCATGCGCTTTGGGCAATGACTGAAAGCACAGACGACGTAAGAGATGAGGGGAGGAGGTCGGTGACTCGGGATTTCCCTGGATGAGCTGGAGGAAGTGTGCGCAGATGGGGAAGTCTGAGCCTCTCTCCTCCTGCCTCCATGACCTGGCCCCGACAAACAAACAATACTGTACGTACGCTAACAATGAGCAACGGCACATGAAAAGTAAGTGAGGAGGGGAAATGATTCAGATGATGTCAGACGCACATCGGTATGTCCCCTTTAAATCCTTGCTATATTACTGCATTTTGGTTTTATCATTTCCTTTTTCCTGTGGTCGATGTGTGCAGCACCTGTGACAGAGAGAAAGAGAGAGAGATTGAGAGAGAGAGAGAGAGAGAGAGAGAGAGAGAGTGGGGGAGGAGGAGGAGGGGAAAGGGGAGGGGGGAGACACAGTTCCGGAGCAGAGGAAACCCCCGGGGTCCGACCATGGCACTTCACAGATGCTTCACAAATTACACCTTCATTACTTCTTCCTCCCCTCTCTCTCTCTTCTCTTCTTTCTCTCTTTCTCTCTTTCTCTATGTG
>JAPMNZ010441877.1:0-10183 GCA_029875035.1 Pomatoschistus microps | reverse complement strand
TCGCTATCACCAAGTCTGGGAACTGTACATTCATTTTCTTGTCGGAGAGTTGTGGGTCGTTATAGCCAATGCCATTTATCGGGCTGAATATTTTGTATGCATCAATTCTACTCAATAATGTGTGTCGAGGAAAATAAATTTGACGAGAAGCTAAAAAACGAATGATCTTTCCACAATGGAGCCGAACGATTACTGTTTGTGCAAGTGAGAGATGAGGGAGGCATTTACTGCCATTATGAGGATCTGTAAACAATCCACAAGATTCCGTCTGTCCAAAAATGTGTCATCGTCATCTTAATGTCTCTCCCTGTTTTGCAATCATTTTAACCCGGGTTTCTAGGCTGTTGTGTGGTTCAAAATGATTTGCGTGCACAGAGCAGCATGAGGATTCCCAGGTTGGCCCAAAGAAATAAGATGAAAACTAAAACGAGAATCTAGCAAACGTACCGTGTTATCAGGAAAGAATTATCAGCTGCCTTTCGTTACCACTTTAAACCGAATGCTCGTTGTAATGGTGTGACATCACTTGAACACTACCTATTGGATCACTATGTTACGTTTTTATCTCATACAATATTCTGTTTGTCGACAGGACAAATTCCCAACACTGGTAGAAAAGACTTACCCCCCGTGGGTCTACGTGATCATCTTCATTCTGGCGGGGGTCCCATGCCTCGCCATCCCTGTGGCCGCGGCGGTCAAATTCTGCAAGAGAAGGAAACAAGGAAAGTCGTACCTAAACAGCTTTTCCTCAAACTCTACTGAAATCAAGAGCGCAGAAGTGAAAAAATAAACCCTTACATTTTTGTGAATTCTTTTTAGTGCACTTACTCATGCAGTACAAATATGTTAATCATCCATAAAAAATAAAATATCTTGAACTCCCACCAGCAGTTCGAGCACAAACAATAGACTGCTAGTTACCATCATGAATACAAAAAAAAAACAAAATCTAAAATATGTAGCCCAAAAGTAAACCTCCTCATAAACAGTAGAATTGGCCTCCTAACGGATGTCCTGTTGCATGATGGGAACCAAACAGTACCCAAACAGACTTGTGTAGATGTGGAGCTCTTGTTGCTTTGTTCTGGCCATTTTCTCTGTTCTGGCTCAGAGTGAAACCGGGTGTAATGATGTTTTTCATTGTAATTGGGCCTAAACAGAAAGAAAAGGCTTCAGCCCCACTTCGTTAGAGACTTTGGTGTCTCCATAGATTTGTAGCTCAAACTTAAGCAACAATCATTATGTTGCTAAATTATCCATTTGTCACTTCAAATATCTCTGACATTTGTCTCTATCTCAGGTCTTCTTGTTAAATCAATCCATATCCAATTTTTTGACAGGAAAAATATATCTCATAACTCAATTCAAGCACGACTGACTTTCATTAGGACTTCTGTCGATATTATTTGTGACTCTGTCCATGGAGCACAGGAGGATTATACAACGTTTTTTGGAATTGTGTCTTTTATTTGGTGTATTTGTTCTGGAACTGTGTGTGCTGTTGTTTATTGTTTTTGTGTTAAAAAAAATCAAATAAAAAATGAATGAGGAAGAATTCTATATGCGTGTTATAAAGTGCTTTTTAGTCTGGAACGTTCATATCTCATGTTTGCTTGTTTATAAACCTCAGTCTTTGGATTTGAAAGCTGCACTATAGTTCACAACATGCAATTACAAACAAACTCTCTAACTAATCTTTATTTATATAGCGCATTTCACAGACCAAGGACACACGAAGCGCTTCACAATGTTTTAGAAGTACCGATATTCACGGTGATGATAGAAGCAAAACGTAAGCCAGAAGCCCCTCACCATCACCACTCACTCACTACATTCAGACCTACTGCACATGTTCCGAGTGGTAGAGGAAAACAAAGCAAACATGTGGAAAACTGCAAACTCCACGTCTTGGAATCGAAACCAAGACCTTCTTGCTGTGACACACAAGTGCTAACCACAGCACTCTATAAGGCCGCCCTAAGATTGTTATTTCACTGGAGAAATTGTCAAAACTAATATAGAGTTAGTAATTTGGCTTTAAAAGATGAGTATGAGATCATAGTGGTACAATGACATCATACTTTAACAGAACTGAGACAAGAGCTTATAGACAGAGGGGATTTGTTCATGTATGTGCCAGAAGATCCTAATATCAATGTGAATGGATCTAAAAATAACAAATCCGGGTCTGTGAAGGATGAGGGGTCCTCGTTCTACAGCCTGAGTCCTGGATCTATAGCCCTTCCATCCGTGGGAGCAGATCCCTCAATCTGGTTCTCCCCTAGGTTTCTCCCGTTTTCCCATTGGGCTTTTTGTTCCTTGCCGATGCAGGAGTGTCTGTCGGACACTTATCTATGTCTAACTAAACATTCAACAACATTTGTGGAGATTTATCAACATTTATGGACATTGGTCACCTGCTCCTTGCGTTTTCTATCATTGCATTTCTTGTGTTTGAGCTGTTTGATAAGCTTTGTGAAGTCCTGCGAGAAAACTACTGTTGTCATTTAAGGCTTTACAAGAATAAATTGAATTGAATTGAAAAATGTGTGTTTTTGCAGAATACGTCTCCTTGAATGTAGTGATGTTGGAGTGGCCTGTGAGCTGAGCATTACACACACGCACACACTGACCCCGGCACGAGGCGACAGTGCGGTCTCCCTGTCCACACACCGCTCATGTTGTGCGTGTGTATATTTTCAGTCATACCAGTTACTCACTTGTGCTTTTTGTGGCGTGAGGGAGCGCGGATATTGTCTCTCCGGGAACCACGTGCTTTTGGAATATGCTGGCTGCCTTTGTTTTCCCGCTGCTTGTTCTGCTTTTCTGGCATTTTCATACAATGGTCACCTCCACACTGTGATGTTATTAAGCCTTCAAGCTACTATTGCCTGAATTCCAGCCTTTAGGAAACAGCAACATCCCAAACTAGGATACATGGATACAACCAAGCAGATTGATTAAACATCAGCGAAACCGTAAGTCTTTATACTTGAATTTGAGACGTGACTGTAGATGTTCAACTTGTGCTGCAGCGAGAGATTTCAGACTCACCAAAAACATTTAACATCTAATGATTGGAGAGGGTTAGACAAAATGTTATTCATGATAATTTTGATTATCCATTACTTGACCAATTTAATAGTTTATATGCAAAAACAGATAAGTGCCTTGGAAACATATCGGAGAAGCTTACAATTTTCTCTCTACCAAGTAGTTTTGTGAAAAGCCAGACCTTTTTTAGTGCCATACAAATAAAGTTTCATCCCTTCTTGTGCAAATTCCTTCAAGTGTACTGCTATTAACAGAAAATGTTGAAAATTTTAACTAGAGGAATACAATATTTGGACAAAACTTTAAAACGGAGATATCTGTTTTTGCAAAAGAACTCTTCATAATTTTTTGATGAGTTGTTTAGATCCGGAAAGTTCAGGGAATATGTGATTTGTATTCATTTGACCAAAGCAAAGCTCAAGTGTTGCCCCTAGAGACTATCTTCATAGAGATGACTTGTTCCACTTTGGGGTTTATGATATAAAATACTTTGTAAATACATTTTAATTTCATTCTGCAGGCTTTAGTCGTACAATCAAATCCTCAGCATGTTTTAGTCTATTTAAAGTAAACTAAAATCATTCATTCATTGCTAAATTAGTTGGCAACTATTTAAATAATGAATTAATAGCGACTAATCATTTGTCATGTTACGGTCCTAGCTTGGTCTAACGTACAATTGTTGCATTATTTTTGTATTCCTATAGAAAGGAATGTCCCACCGAGCAGAGGAATTTCCCTATGAAGGGGCTGTGATGGAGTTAGAGTTGGAAAATGATAGATCGAAAAACAGAAACAAAAAAGCCAGCAATATATCAGGTGAGGCTTCAATAAATACTGAACTTTAAACCACAATGTGAATATTGATTTGGATTTTTCTCCCCAAGGTTCAGCTCTTATTTACCTAAAAGGACCTAAGTTTCTCATCTATGTCAGTGGAGCACTATCTATGTGGGTAAGGTTTCTCATATTCTTCAAATAACGCGGGAAGACTTGGCGTGGTCAGATTTCAAACACAGTGTTTTGTTTATATGTCACTCAGGGCGACCGCATGTGGCACTTTGCGATCTCTGTGTTTTTGATCGAGTTGTACGGCAGAAACCTCCTCCTCACCGCAGTGTTTGGCCTGGTGCTGGCAGGGTCTGTGCTTCTGCTTGGGGCACTGATTGGAGACTGGGTGGACCGCAACCCCAGGAATAAAGGTTAGATTAAGATTGAGAGATCCTTTATTCGTCCCACAGCAGGGAAATTTCAGTGTTGCATCACCAGTTACCGAAAAGTAGGAATGAGGAGCATACAGCACAAGATAAATAACTCTATACGAAAGAAAAATAAGATCTATAACTATAGCAACAAAAAGTATATAGCTTTAGCAGAATGAAGAAGTAGGAATGAAGTGCAAACACTCTGACTTTAGCACAATAAAGAAGTATGAAATATCTAACTTTGACATAATAAGAAGCAAGTATAAAGTACTTTATGTTCTAGTGCAAGAGAAATAGTTGTATTTATAACGCTACATCTGCAGCTACATGTGTGCAGCGTGAAAGTATGAGGACACATGTGGCACCATATTGCACATTCTGACATTATCAAAGGTATCGTTTTGAGTCTCATTAATGCTGTTTGGATTTCCATCTTTGAGCTGTTTTTCTGTCTTTCCCTTTTAGTTGCACATGCGTCACTCTTTATCCAGAACATCTCTGTGACCGTGTGCAGCATTGTCCTCATGTTGGTGTTCTCCTATAAGGCCTGGATCGAGCAGATCTGGGACGGATGGCTCACTGTGAGTAAACTCTTAACACAATGAACCAAAAACTGTTTTTCTGCTGTTGTGTGCGATGTTGTTGTTGCTGATGCCTCTGAGCTCGCGGCTGCTCTGTGCTGTCATAATAACCTGTTGCATCACAAAACTTACACAAGGTGGTTTGTTACACGGTGGTGATCGTCCTGGCAGACGTGGCAAACCTTGCGAGCACCGCACTGACCATTGCCATTCAGAGGGACTGGATTGTTGTAATCACTGGGCACAACAGGGGTCACTTAGCTGGTGAGAGAGAGAAAAGTGTTGTTTGTCACTTAAAAAACACTGCATTCAAAGTCAGACTAACCTGGAGCACTAACTGTATGTTTACACAGGGATGAATGCCACCATGAGGAGGATCGATCAGGTGACCAACATTCTGGCCCCGCTGGCCGTGGGGCAGGTCATGACCCTGGCCTCTAATGTGGTGGGCTGTGGCTTCATCCTGGGCTGGAACCTGGTGTCTCTCATAGTAGAGTTCTTCTTCTTGTCAAGAGTGTATCGAATTGTGCCAGCACTGTCCGTCAAACCCCCGGCTGAGGAGGTGGATATGGTTTATCCACAGAGCAGAGAGAGGAGGGCTCAGAGAGGAGGCTCACCAGGCAAGTAAAGACAATCTTTATACCAACATTATCTAACGTATTAAACATCGTTCTTTGAAATTCCAGTGTTGCAGTTTTTTGTTATAGATGTTGACGTAAAGTATTGGTATGTGTTTGTTCTAGTAGCCCTGGAGAATGGGACCCGGCCTCCTCGTGTAACAGCAGATTCCTATAACACTCTTGCCAAACATCGAGAGTTGTCCTTGGGTTTGCGCAGACTGCAGTGCCTCGTCAGCACCTGTAAGGACGGCTGGACGGCCTACTACCGCCAGCCGGTATTTCTGGCCGGTATGGGCCTGGCCTTCCTCTACACCACAGTGTTGGGCTTCGACTGCATCACCACAGGATACGCCTACACTCAGGGCATCAGCGGTTCCCTGCTCAGCATCCTGATGGGAGTGTCAGCCATCACCGGCCTCATGGGGACTGTGCTCTTCACCAGACTGAGGAAGTCCTTTGGCCTCATCAACACAGGCATCATCTCCAGCTGCCTTCACCTGGGCTGCCTGTTGCTCTGTATCAGCTCTGTCTTTGCTCCGGGCAGCCCCATGGACACCAGTCTGCTGAGGCCTTTCACTGACTCTAACTCCTCTGAGCTGGGAGGAATGACGAGTCCAAAACACACATATCCTCTGAGGGGCGGCGTGAACCAGCCACTGTTACCGGACCGCTCCTCCATCCACTGGACCAACAACACCGTGCTCTTTGACAATGTTCCCACTGACACAGAACCCGAGTCATACATCTCCATCACGCTGCTGTTTCTGGGAGTGATCACAGCTCGCATAGGTAAGTCCATCAGAGGATTGTAGAGAAATGTGAACGAAATGAAGTCAAAGTGTTTGTGTTTGGCTTCAGGCCTGTGGTCCTTCGACCTGACAGTGACCCAGCTGCTGCAGGAGAGCATCTCTGAGTCGGAGCGAGGGGTGGTCAACGGGGTCCAAAGCTCCATGAACTATTTGATGGATCTGCTTCACTTCATCATGGTCATCTCTGCTCCTCAGCCACAGCACTTTGGATATTTGGTCATCATCTCTGTATTATTCATTGCCACTGGACACATTATGTTCTTCATGTATGCTCACAAAACCAAGAGAAAAGGCAGTTTAGACACATAAGTCTTCCAGTGTTCACATGTGCCACACATGTAGACCACACACAGGGCTATCTGCACTGACTACACTTGACACCTGTGGAATGAATGTCTGCCTCCAGTTGTTTCAGATTTCACTTGTGACATAGTCATTCATTTAAGCACATCTCAGCTAGTGTCTGTCCCAACTCAGCTGCGTATAACTCAGGTAAAGAAGAGCTGTAGCCTCTCCCTCTGGGAAGTCCATGCTAAGGGGCAGAAGAGGCCAGATAGGACAACCCTACAGAGCGAACAGGCATGGAGAAGAAACTCTCAGTTTTAACTAATGTTTTGTAAAGACCACATAGTGTCACTGATCCGTCCACTTGGAAATACTCCAGGATCCTAAAGGAACATAAAGGGAACTTGACAATAGATTGTTGCATTCTTCAGCTCGTTTTAATGGACATGAGTGAAACTGTTCCCCTGGTTTGTTTCTCTGTGGATGAATCAAACATTTAGCTAAATGTCTTTATACAAAATATCACAGAGAGCCTATCCTACATTGTAGATACATTTCAGAGAACATTTCTTTCATTCACTTACAGAGTGCTAGTGGTTTTTGACAACTTTCCACCCAGTTGTATTTTTAGAGTTGACTCATGTATTGTATTGTATTGCTTTATTAGCAGTACCACTTTTTTCTGTACTTTTCTTGGGTTAAACAGCTTACCTCAACCCGTGCTTCAGTGGAATGACAAGTGTCTTCCAGATTTTTAACATGATCTTGTTCATTTTGTACTTGAATGTCTGGTAAATAAAATGAAGCCTTCATTATCTCAGTTGTTATTGATTCGGTGAACATAGGGATTGAGTTATGATTAAGTAATTAACTGCATAAAGTGCATTTCATTAATAATGATGTCCAGTAGAGGTCAGTACTGCGCCAGAACTTGAGCCCAACGCATGGATGTTTTATGTATGTTGTATTCTACATGTTGTATTCTGCTGTTTGAGCTGCATAAAATACCAGATGGAAAGAAGACTCTCAACTGTAAGTCATTGAAACTTTGGCTGAATATCACAATATCACAAAATCATTTAACCATTGGCCACTTTGACTAATACTATTGTTGCAAAATGAGAAATCTACTAGTGGCCATGTTGGAATATGTACATCTGAATGTGGTGGAAAGAAGCATCTTTCAGCACTATTGATTTAGAATTCCATAATTATATGCATGTTCTAGTTTACAGTAACAGTAAACAGTTTCATCGCTGCAGTATTTGTGCAGTATCCGTGTGAATCCCTCAGCTCTTCCTCTCCATAGACACAGATGTTGTGTCTCCTGACTTTACTCCAGGCATTTTTACTTTGCAATTCATTTAAAAAGTGGGTCAGTGAAAATGGTGTTAAAACCTGCGCTTTTGCTCAGGGAGAAGAAAGGGTGTCATAATTATCTTTGCATTATTCATGATCTTTTACATCTTTTCCAACTAAATCTATAGACAAGAGACGATGAAACCTTCAGTACAAGCTTATGAAATGTAGTGTAACATGTGTAAGAACAGTAGATGATAATAGTCTTGTTTCAGACTTAGAGATGCTGCTCATGGAGACACAGACCTCTGCTCTTACTCTGCTGCATCAGCACTTTGTCTGTGCTTTGTGTCGGTCCAGTGACTCACTGGAAAACCATTCAGCAAAGGACACAACAAGCACTCTGCAGACCTCTGACCATAGTACTACAGAGCGCCTTGTATGGGCCGCACTGCTTCAGAAGACACAACAACATTCTATGAATAAACGCATTACTAATGTTAAAACGTGGAATGATTTGGTTGAGCTGGTTTTTCCTTGGAAACAAGTGCAATCAGAGCGTATGGAACCTTTTTTAGAGTGAAATGTTGATTGACTTTTTGACAGTTTTTCTCATCCGTCTTTTAGAGATATTTTCTATTAAATTAAAGATAAAACAATCCAGTATTCACACACCTTCATACTTTGTTGAGGGACCTACTGCAGCGATTACAGTCTTTTCTTTCCTGGATGCAGCATGTGGGACACACTCAGCAGCTTCTGGTTTCCTCCAAATGTGACGTTTAGTATTCAGGCCAAATAGTTCTATTCTAAGCTTGTTAGTTATGTTCTGGGGGTCACATACATGCTTTCTGCAAAACTGTCTCCGTCTGGCCCTTTTTTCATAAAGAGCTGGGAAAGTGTGGTTGAGAGTAATGCTAAAGCTCTGTCCGAGTGACCAGTGGGTTCTTGGTCACCTCCCTGACCCTGGCATTGCGCCCCTGATTGCTCAGTTTGGATGGGTGCCCAGCTCTGGGAAGAGTCCTAGTCGTGATAATGATAGAGGCCACTGTGTGTCAAAGGTCTACAGACAGGTCATCACACCTCATGGTTTGGTTCCTGCTCTGACAATCACTGTCAGCGGTGGGTCCTTAGACAGGTACAATATGTGCCTTTGCAAATCTGTTTATTGAAAACAGGAGCATCTGTGGTCAGTATAAGTGTATTAGCAAAGGATGTATACTGATGCACTGGGATTTTAGTGTTTTATTTTTGACTCCTAAATTATTAGGAAAAAATAGAAAAAGTGAAGGAGGTGCTTGTATTGTATTAACATGTGGTAATAGTAGTAATATAGTTGTGTTTTCTATAAAGACAACATGTTGTGGTCTGGTTGGTCTGGTCACAAGACTCTTTTTGGGACAAACAAAGAAGTACATAAATCCAGGAGCTATATTGCCTGCAAAATAGGCTGTGCAATGTTCATGGTGGAGTTCAATAGGACTTGTGCATGATACATCAGTTTCAGTTTTTCTAATTTCAAGAAGTCTAATCATCTAAGGCCTAGATCAGAGGTGTCTAAACTGGTCCAGAAAGGGCCGCTGTGGCTGCACGTTTTCTATCAGACCCAGCAGGAGCAGCGCAGACTCCGCCCATTTCCTCAAGTGAGTTCAGTCTCAACCTGAAGATTTCATGAAATGGGCGGAGCGCCAACACCCAGTGGCTGTGTTGGCCATTGTCGACCCAGCTCGGCTACAAACTCGTTGCCAGATACACTGCTCCAGCCAACTCTATACCATGTGTGTCAGTTTACCCTTTTTATTGCACAAACAACAAGCTACAAGTTACAATTATGGTTTACGTCAAGTGAGATCAAACTTTCAGGTGTACTTCATCTGAAAGTAAAATAAATCGATCAGAAAAGGTAGGATTATATATATTTTCCCATTATCCTATGTGTTAATTATCATGGTCCTTTCCATGGTCCTTTCTCCTGCTTCCTATTGTTGTGTTTGAGACAATACTTATATTTCACCCACTGCACGCCAATGCCACAGACCTGCACAGTCACACAGCTTTCAGTCAAAACACAGAGAAGACTGGATCTGCCCCACATGCCTACAGGGCCAACAGTAGCAGCTTCTCTTCCTCGCATCTTAGATAAATAGAGTATTTTGTACACACTGTAAGCCATAATCATCTAAACCAGGCATGTCCAAACTCAGGCCCGGGGGCCAAATGCGGCCCTCAGTGTCATGTTATGTGGCCCTCTGCCTTGCTAACCCAAAATAGGCCTTGAGATCATAAACACAAGTTAACTTTGTCATCCATCCAACTTCAGCTCAACC
>JAPMNZ010441272.1:0-10133 GCA_029875035.1 Pomatoschistus microps | reverse complement strand
TTCCCTTACCTCTCTTCTGACTGTTGCACTGAGCCAAAGCAATTTCCAACTCTGTAACTTCCTGTTACTTATGTGGCAATAAAAATGATTATGATTCTGATTCTGATTCTGATATTCTCTCGCTTTACCTGCCATGCTGATCTATACCTCAATGTCCAACTTGTGGATCAAAGATGCTCAAAAAAATGCAAACCAACAAAGTTGTCTTTTTTATTTTTTCATTGTAAGGATGTAAGCATTTTAAATACGGCCTCTGATCTGTAATTTAGCCTGTTTTTTTTGCTGTTTTTAGTTCATTTGAAAGACAAGTTAAGAATACAATACAAACCTTTTTGATTCTTTACCTGGAAGCTACAACAATGCAGATATCAAATTGTCTTCTTGGGCTTAAAACAAATAATTACAAAACATGTTTCTGTAAGAGCTAGAATATAATTAATTAGTTGGACGATTATTCTTTTGATTAATCCATTGGTTGTTTTGGTCAACCACAACCATGTTATTCATCATAATACAAATGTCAAGTGATGTCTCTGGAGAGCAATACCAACCAGTCAGCTTCTTCAGGGCTGAGCATTATAAATGATCTGAATCCTAAAACCTCTTCAATGCATGTTTAAGTCTTTGTGAGGTTCAAAAAACAATGAATCGATTACCAAATTAGATGACAACTATCTAAATAATCAGTTTAGCTGTGATTAACTTGTATCCTTCTCTGTGAGTGTTATAAAGCTTGTTTTTTCAACTTTGATATGCTTTAGTAAGAACTGCTGCCCAGGGACTGGTCATAGGAAAACACAGTTACTCTATCCTCCATTAAAATGTATTTGTAATGAGATAAGTCCAAGCAGAACAATTGGATTTCATGGGTCTTCGCAGCAAACAGTGAGAATTGCTTGATGCTGGTCAAAGACACCATACTGTGTCAATTAACACTTGCTGTACGTGACTTCTCGAGATAATTATAGTCCACCATTACATGCAGCAAATGAGAATTGACGACGGTAAATGCTATGTACTCCCATACGTGACATAGACTGATCAGGTATAATAAGGACTTACATACAGGGAGTAGCATGATGCTTACAGACGATTATAGCATTGTGCCATGAGGTGAAGGAATGAGTGCTGAATAGACTGGCTTAGACTTTCTCCAGTGGGAACTATTTTATTGTTAAGACTTCTCTCTTGGCTCTTCTTGATTTACTGCTTAGTGGAAGTTACAAATGTTTACCTCTATAGAAAAAGATTGCAGCACTAATACTGCAGCTATGGCCGACCCTGCCCTCCTTCAGAGACCGGGCTCTGATCCGCTTCATCATTACAATAAGCACATAGGATAATCACAGCTCATTAGTTATGTTTGGTATTAATGGGGGCAATATAAATAGATTCCCCATGTGTTTCAAATGGCTAAGCAAGAAAACACATTAGCTCTTATCTTGCTGCTTATGCGCTCTGGCTAAATGATGGGGCGGCACAGTGAGCCAAGCAAATATAAACCACTGATCTGGGGCAGTCTGCATATGGCTTTAATGACAGCAAGGTTTCTCTGATCAAATCTAAAATATTCCACATTCACAACCATGCCATGTGACATGTTTGTGCCATAAGAACCGATTCGGACTCTGAGGAGCACAGGGACTGGCCTCCTGCTAGTGCCCAGAGTCAGGACTAGACATGGGGACGCGGCGTTTTGGAACAATCTTCCTAAAAATGTGAGACAGGCTTCTACTAAAATTTTCAAATGTAGGTTAATATAGTTCTGTTTAGCTGTGGATACAACTGAGGGATTTTATCTTCACTATTTTGAATGCACTTTGATTATGCATGATTGTTTTTTTAAAGCTGGGGGGACAGTAGCTCAGTTAATAGAGCACTGGTCTTTGGACCTAATGGTTGTGGGTTCAAATCCACCACAACCCATGTCATCTGCTCTCACTGATGTCTGCTGTCGTTGTGTCCCTTGGCAAGACACTTATCCCCACATTGCCTGAAGCCCCCGCTGAAAGACTAAGGCCATGTCTTCGATCATGGAGAAGCCATCATCCTGTGGGCTCAGCACCTGCAGGAGGATCAGCGAGGGACTGGTGCATTGAGACTTGGGGGGAAGCTTGCCTTGTGTATGAACTGTGCTATACAAATAAACATGCCTTTTCACAGTACATTGTATATTAGAAGCTATATACAATCTGATATTGCACTTTTCGTTCAGTTTAGTTGAATCAACTTTATTAAATCTTATCTGAGAAATGTACTGGAGCTGTCCAAACTATAGAGAAACAAACGACTCAATCATTGAACAACAATCCAGTATATACACAAAGAAAACAGCTATGAAAATATATTAATTCACATCAATCAAAACATTTAATTCAAAAGCATTCTTTACTTTGTCACATCACTGAAAAGTTTGTGGAAGTCATTTACAATATTTGATATCAGATCAAATCTGTTGTCTCAGAACCCAGGTTTTAAGAACAAAAGAAGCACAAATGAAATGACAAATGTAACTTTATTTTAACATAATCAACTAATCAGAAAGAATTGAAACATGTTCTTCCTCTCCAGATGCTTTGTTGTGTGAGAAGACTTGTTGTGCTTTGGTGGAGTGTGTGTAAAGTTGATCAGAAGAAGACGTTCGAGTGAAATAAGGTCATGTCTCTCAAATCCTCCCGTGGCAACGCAGTAATAGACTTTGGCAGACTGAGTGCGCGTGAGTCTTCTGATCTCACTGCCCTCACCCGCACTGTGTGGGTCCTGATTCAGATTTCTGTTTGATTCTTGTCTTGGGAGATGGAGGCCGCCATTAATCCAGCGCCGCATCCCTGTATGTCCTATGGAGCCGGGGAAATCCTTTACCGCAGCCCTCCTCCCAACTTATGTAAATCAAAATGTGCATCAAAAGCCATTTGCCACATTAAGCACTGCCTGCAAATATATGTGTACATGCAAGCAACCTTGACAAGAGCAGGACTCCCTGTTGTATTTGCATATTCCCTCACCTCATTTAAAAGGCAGCCATGCTTAAAAAATGAAGACATAATCAAGCCACTCGCTTTGAAAATCAATGGATTCAACTTGTTTACTTATGAATAAGAGAAAAGCGCTATTTGCGTTCATCAGGAATTTTCTCTTTTTTATTTTTTTGAGGGAGGATGGGATCATGCATTATTGAGAGTACAACACTT
The DNA here is from genome assembly GCA_029875035.1 of Pomatoschistus microps. Classification (NCBI taxonomy): domain Eukaryota; kingdom Metazoa; phylum Chordata; class Actinopteri; order Gobiiformes; family Gobiidae; genus Pomatoschistus; species Pomatoschistus microps. The sequence continues at coordinate 6,942 of JAPMNZ010441272.1, read as the reverse complement.
TATACCGTGTTGTGTTGCTGTATCTTCTGGATGGTTAGGAAAGGATTGTGTCTGGGCATTTCAAAAGCACTTTATAATTTATGCTCTACATCCTGTTGTTTTAAAAATATCCCTCAACAATGAATTACCGCCAGCCACATTCCGTTTGAGCATGATCAACAATCGACAGTTCGAGGGGAAGGAAAACGATGGATGAAGCTGTTTTTCTACAACTCATGGACATTTTATTACTATAACTTATTGTATGTTTAAACTTTCAACAAAACACAATAATGCTTGTGCCTTATTTCAATTTAAACACAACAAAGAACAAATAGAATTCACTATACAAAAAAAAAATTATAATAGGACTATTTAATTTGTGATATAATGTAATAACATATACTGTGACAATTTATAGCACTCCTGGCACAGCCGTGCAATTATAAAGAATGTTACATGTTAAAAGCTCAAAAAGGTCATTTGTGCTATATGTGTGATATAATAGTAGTCTAAGGCTTCTGTGACCTGGTCCTCGATAAAGAGTGGGCAAATAAACAATGAATCGATTGTCTTTTACACAAAGTATGCCTCATGAAAAATGAAAAATCGTATTAATGCTATTATTATGATGCTAGTTCTTGTAGGAAGATAGGAAGATTAGTCCATCAATGGGGACATTTCAGTGTTTACAGCGCAGATACGGGACACTGAGTAGGAGCACACAACAAAAGTAGCACACAAATTATACAGTTAAAAGTAAATGTAATGTATGTGTATATGTATGTGTAAATGTAATGTATGTGTATGTATAAATATCTATTTTAGACACCACATTAACCATCGCTCTGAAGGCTGTCATACATGTTGACAAATTTACTAGGCAAATCTACATAAACATCTTGGTTAAAATGGCAACAATATGATCAGTATTGGCGGCACGGTGGCTGAGTGGATAGCACTCTCGCCTCTCAGCAAGAAGGTCCTGGGTTTGAATCCCGGTGAGAACAGGGTCTTTCTGGGTGGAGTTTGCACGTTCTACCCGTGCCGGCGTAGGTTTCCTCCGAGTGCTACGGTTTCCCCTACCACTAAAAACATGCTCACTTGGTAAAATCCTCCGGCTCCGGTAGTCCTGACCAAGCCGAGCATCAACATCTGGAGATGGGTTCCCGGGTGCTGTTACTACGGTGACCACTGCTCCTGAAGTAAGCCTTCGCGGCATCAGGATGGGTCAAATGCAGCGGATTGAATTGTCCTACGGGGATTAATAAAGTGCACATTTACCTTTAGAAGTTTTTAATAATAAGATCTCAACGAAGTATGATACACTAGACAAGATCATTCACACCATCAGTAAAGAAGGTCCATATTTATTTCCAGATTTGGACCCTTGGCAAAAGTTTTATAACCTCTCAACTAGGCCTCATTTTGTCTTTCTCTTCTGCCACAATCTAAAAGTGTATCATAGCAACCTGAAATGTGCCAATATCAGACAAAACAGCACAGTTTGCTATGCTCTCAGAAAAACACGTGGTTAATTAGGATGGCAGGATGCATAATAAAGGAAACTAGTATGTGCTTTGTGTCTTGTGGGAAATAAAAAAAAGTCCAAACCAAAAGGCATTCCTGCATCCACACAACACCAGTGTCTTCTCCGCAACAAGAAATTCATCATAATGACAAACAATGCGATGTGATGTATTGTGTGGGCAATTTGTTGGACAATCCCCTCCATTTTGGGCACCTCTGCTGACAGCCTGTTTGAAGTTATCATCCCAAAGTAATATTACAAAGCCTTTCAGTAAAATGATGGCGCTATAGGTCAACGTAATGCTTGAAATGTAATTGAACTAACGAGATTTAGCAAAAACAAAGTGGGCTGAATCACAAAATATATAGCTGTCACATTTGGTCATTTCACGGCTTGATTGATAGTAAGCGAATGTATTGCTCATATAAACTTGATTAATTTCCTTTTGCATAGTTCGTAACCTCTGCGGCTTTGACTTGTTTGCCTTTCCAACAATCCTGTCAAAACCGCGGTTGTGTGTCACTTTGCTTTTCATTCCATTAGTCTTTCTTAAACGTCGCTATCTGTGCATTCACTGTCAAGCCGCCAGTATTAGGGGACATCCGAGGGACTATAATTAACCTTGCTCTGTTTACTTAGCCTTACATACATGCATGAGTTGGCAGTCCTCAATACCGATTCTATAAAACCATGGGGGGAAAAAATGGGCAGAAAAATGAAAGCTGTCAAGATCGGACACAATTGAAATTAGTTAAATTAATGAGATGAAAAGAATGTGAAGGGGTGGCAGCAGGTAGAGCAGATGAAGAGGTCAATGAGAGACACTATAAAGGCGATTATGATTGATGGAGGCGGGCCACAGCATTTGCATGGGCGGCTGCAGAATTAATTACAACTATTTCACCTGCAGTTTGTGGTGGTGGGTATTGGCTAGCAACAACAAAGCTTGAATCGTTTTGTGTGTTTTTTTACCAAAATATGTTTAGTTGAAAAATAGAATACAATGGAATGTGTGTGCGTATGTGTGTGTGTTTTCCCCAGTTCAGTGATTTGATTTGATATAAAGAATCCGTGCTGAAGTACACCCATTAAGGTTATAATTTGGTGTTTTGTCATTCCAATTTTCTGTCAATGTCAAAAGAAGTATCCACTCTATCATTCCAATAAATAAATGTATTTAGGCGGTGGATGCAGTTGTTCTGTAATGGGATTGAAAACACAAAGATGTGGCCTTATACATTTGCACATAACATCCCTATTGGTGTATCTTTTTTATAAATTATTTAAAGGACTTTAAGGCAGCTCTACTTGAGAACAAGACTCTCCATGTCCTCGCACCAAAGAACATCTGTGACTTGTTAGTGCCATATGAACCGTCCCAGACTCTGAGGGTCAGAACTAAACATGCGGAGGTATCATTTTAGACTTTTGCAGCTAGAATCTGGAACAGTCTTCCTGAACGTATGTGAGACAGGTTTCTTCTCTGACCATGTCCAAGTCCAGGTTGAAGGCGATTCTGTTTGCCCATGCATACAACTGAAGGATTATATCACTACTCTTTTTATTGCATTGTTTTTTTTTTTTTTTTTTTAGTCCCTTTAATGGTTTTAATTTCGTAATTGTGTTTTTACTGGTGATTTTGGTGTTTGCTTTATGTGATGATTTGTGCCTCGTGTGATGTGGACTGTGAAGCGCTTTGTGTTATCCTGTGTAGACAAAGCGCTCTACATATAAAGATTGATTGCTAGATATTATGTTTATGTTATTAGTCCGGAGAAACTGTTTTGTCAATAGTTCATGGTCTTAAGTAGGTCTACAAAATAAGTACATAAACCTATACCTTTTGAATGTTGGAATCTTTCTTGGAACTAGCCATAACCCACACATATAGCACAGTTCAAACAAACGACAACTCAAAGTGCTTGACAATACAAGAAAAGAAACACTATAATCACACATAAACATAAGAGTTTTATTAACTGGAATTTAACTTTGTCAGGAAGACTGTTTCAGACTGCAAAAATCTAAAATGCTGCCGACTCTGGGCACCAGCAGGGGGCCAGGCCAGTCCCTGTGTTCCTCAGAGTCAGAGTTGGTTCACATGACACTAAAATGTCACAGATGTACTTTGGTGCGAGGCCATGGAGAGACCTGTACACAAGCAAAGCTGATTTAAAGTCTATTCTCTGAGCCACAGGAAGCCAGTGCAGAGACCTGAGAACGGGACTGATGTCATTCCTGGTTCTAGTCAGGACTCGAGCTGCAGCATTTTGATATTCCGTGTAACCAGGTTAATAAGAAACACATTCCACTTCAACCTATTTCACCAAATGTGCACAGGCCCACCCGTTAGATGGGACCCACTGTGAATTCATTTCATTCTGTCTCTGTCGTATGTTGCCCTGAGTCATTAAAATAGACTTAATATTATAGATGGTATTCATGGTCCCAAGCTGAATGAAGCTGAAAGTGCCTGGGAGGGACATTGGTGCCCTGAGCATGTCTTGTCCATTACAAACTGAATGTGGTGATGAAGACCACAGAGGGCAACAGGAGGCGGTATGCAAATGCAGGCCCAAAAGGACTTTAAAACTCCACAAATGATCTGCAGCAGCCATGCACAAGTCACAGATGCACTGCAAACAAAAGCCATCAAATTGTCTTCCTATAAATCTGGGAAGGAGCCTTTGTGTACATGATTGTTTGCGAAAGAAAAACGAAAGAAAATGTGATCTGACTGGAGCCTGTCTAATTTGCGGTACAACCTGGGAAATTTGGAAATGTCCACTTTCCTTTGTGGGGAAACCAAAATGAAATGAAAGCATAAATTGAATGACACAAACTCAAAGAGAAGAGCCTTCTTATATTATATTCTTTAGTGTCTGGTTGTATTTTCTCTTGCATATACATTTGAAAGTTAACAAATTTAAGCGGAAATTCAAGCTTTACTGTCACCAAACATTAACTATTATATCCACCACTGGCTTTTATTTCTCTCTAGATAGAACACCAATTTTCCAATTTTGTACCACGATCATTTCACATATTGTTGACTATAAATATAAGAAATTTAATATAGTTACTAATAGTTCATAATATTTACTAATTGATTTATGTCTCAACCCAGGGACGTTTTAGTTGTTTTATTCACCAGCTTGCAGTATGATCATTAAAAAATAATTCTGATTTCAATAGTTGCTAGACAGACATGATCAATGAATGGAAACATCTGTTGTCTAAGAGGCTGGGGTCAAAAAGGACTTTTCACAAAATATACATAAAACATTATTGTAATAAAAGATACTCAGTCCACACTCTCAGAACCACCGCTGAGTCATACCTCAGTCAGTTTCAACATGTATAGAACTAACAAAAGTCCATTCATGTTTTGTTCCACATTATTGCACATATCGCTCCCAAGCTATAGAAAAATGACACGATTTCACACACTCGATTGAAAACATCTGGCTATTGCACCCACCCCCTATGACCGCACACACACACACACACACAGTATTGCACACACGCTTATCGCACACACATAAAGTATTGAACACACACACACAGTATTGCACACACACACAAAATTGCACACACACACACACACACACATCTTACCAGTATCACACATCATACCTTACTTTTTCAGAACTTAACTTCCGTGCAATAGTTCGCTGATGCTCTCAAGGGTATGCAAAAACGTACCCCTGCATAGTACACTCTAACATTCAACAAGCGTCAAACAGAAATACCTATTAAGATGATTTATACATTACATAGGTGACACAGCTCTCCAGTGACAAAGTTGCACAGTTTGTTGCTCGCTCCTTTTTGTCCTCCATCTGACTTTTGCAAATCGAACACCTCCTGCCGCTGTGAAGGCCAATTTGAAAATAAAATAAACAAGCTTGCCTTACATGGGATATTTGTATTGGTCTCCTCTAGCTGCTGGCCACCAAATGTGTTTCTATAGCCTGATCCCATTACGCGGTGGCACTGCCGTCTGCATATGGAAATCGCTTAATTGGGGCTAAAGATGAGCAGTGACCCCACACACCAGCAGCCAATGAGAGCCGAGGCACACGCTGCTTTTGTAATAAGTCAAAGAATTCTCCATCAAATCCACTCTGACATTCAGGTAAACGTATACACAAAATGAAGTAGGCCTAACGGATTTCTTTCTGAAGGTCATGTGGTGTGGTATAACATTGTATACTTACGGGATTGCCATATGGTTGGAACAGTGAGATGAACTGATGGTTTGTATTAAAAAGGTAGTTTTGGCGGTATTACTATGTCAAGATGGTGTGAAAATGAAAATAATTGATACATTGATACATTATTGATTCCAATTACTACTCCTATTGCCGTAGGAGAACTTCAGGTGTCCACATTCATCCATACAAACACATAAGTACATACATTATAACCATTTCTAATAAACAAACAACCAATAGTTCACTTTTGGTTTAACTCCTTATAACCGAAAGAACAAATGATTAGCAAAACCTCTTGCAAAATGGTTATATTTGAGTTAATAAAAACCATGTTGAAATAATTCCTCTACTAAGCAACTTGTAATCACTTTCTATGATGGAAAAGGCTGAAGTCCCATTGGATTATGCAAGAATACAAGAGCGAGTAATCGAGCACAAGAGAGTGCATGCTGGGATCAAAGAATAATGATGATAAATAATAATAATGCATCAGTTTTATATGGCGCTTTTTCTGGACACTCAAATTTGCTTCACATGTAGTTATTCATTCAGTCCAATCACAGTGGTGGTGGTGGTGGTAAACTGCAACTGTAGCCAGAGCTGCCCTGGGCTACACTGGTAGAAGCGAGGCAACTACTTTGTGCCATCGGCCCCTCTGACCACCACCAGCCATTCACACACACACCAGACTCATTCAAGGCAATGTGGGTGAAGTGTCTTGCCTAAGGACACAACAACAGTTTGGCAGTATACAGCCGCTCCTACTGTGGCCACTGGTTATTCCAGAGGTCTCCCATCACAGTCCTAACCAGGTCTTGCCGTGGACAGCTTCAAAGGTCTGACAGGATCTGGATTTCGCACGCAAGTAGAACGTAGAGAAACAAAGACGGATCAGGTGCTCTTCAAGGATGGGTGGGGAGAACAGGAACAGGAAACAGGATGGTTAAAAAATTGTCAAAAATTTAACCTTGAATTAAGTGAAGTTCTGATAGCAAAGTTTGTAATTCGTCTCAGCTCATTATTTCCAACTGAAATTGAATTGAAAGTTTATTGAATAATACGTTAAGTAAATTAGTTGCTGCTGTTTAATTGGCACTTAGGCAAACATCATTGTAGAGTTATAATCAGGGTGCGATTTGTCAAAAAAACAGAAGGGGGGATAGTACTCAATCACTTTATTGCATAAAAATCACATACATTTCATGCTGTTGAACT
>JAPMNZ010440334.1:0-16694 GCA_029875035.1 Pomatoschistus microps | reverse complement strand
TCCCAGAGGTTAAGTGTCTTGCCAAGGACACAACGACAGCAGACAGTGGGAGTTGATGGTGAAAGCCTTGAGCTTGGCTCGAACCCACGACCCTCTGGCTCAAAGACCAATGCTCTACCAACTGAGCTACTGATAATGTACATATCAGAGAGACCAAAAGTCGGTTAAACTGGAAAAAAGCGGCCTTCCTTGTTGGGATCAGCATGTTGGGGTCTTGTTGGCAAACCACTGAATCCTGTTACACCTAGATAATAGTGTTTGAACATTATGTCCCTCGTGCTATTGAATATAATGAGTCATTATGGTTGGCATACTTTATTGTATGTTTAAAGAAATGTTTCCCATTTGAACCATCCTTCTACGACAAAAGAACAACCTGTCAGGAGCAGTGGTGAACACAGAGCAGTGTCCTGGGACCCATATCCAGATGGGTTGCTCAAGACTAATAATAGAGATGGAGGATTCTACCCACTGTCCATAGTAAAAGGAGGGAAGACAGAAGAGGGAAACTACGGAAGTGATTTTGGTGCCCATTTTTTGTAATTCAACAATGACAAACTTTAGTAAAAGTTGTAGCAGTGAAGTTGTTCAAATATTATTATCATGCAATTAATGTACTTGAACAAGCTGTCAGTAACCTTTAAAATACAAGTTTAAAATATTTTGACCATTGAGTAAAATAAAATAGTAAAGTAAAATAGTAAATAACAATAAAAAATATTTCCCCTTGACATAAATATTTGGTTTTGCTGAGGAAGAATGGCTCAACAAATCAAGAAAGTGCTTGCCTCACATTTTGGCCCATTAAGAAAGTGTTTGTATTTGAAAAAAGATCAGCTTGAACTAAGATTCACCACTGCGATGGAAAAACACAAAAAAGCCCAGAAAAGAAATACAGAACACTCAGATATCGTGAACAATGTATTAGTATTAATTGTTACTATTTCTGCATTACTATTCTACACAATGTCTAGGGAAGATCTATGGTTGAGGTTAAATGTTTTTTTGTTCCTAAACTCCGAGTAGAGTTTTTCCATCTGTTGTTTGCTGAGTGTGGACATGTAACCCCCTCCATAAGTTCACAGGCGGCTCATGACTCTGACCTACATGCACTGTACGGTCGCGCTTTTTACCGGAGAGACTGATGCAACGAGAGCACGAGTCTGAAGACCCGCCCTCTACAGACCGCTGCGAGCGCTCATTGGTTGGAAACGTTGCCTGTCAGCGTCTCTGGACGCATGCCCTAAGCTGGAAGAAGGAAGCCACGTTGACACCAAAGTAGACGATTTTTGTGTCCATCTGGGGCCTCTGGGCACGTTTTTCACAGTCACGACTCAAGAACTTTATCTAAGGCATCTAAAGACAGGTAAATCCCTTGTGTGCTAAATATAATGCCGCGCATGTCATTGGTTTGTAAGTGAGTTAGCATTTACCGAAGACAAAAGCTAGCTATCTGTTTACTTGCTTATTGGCTCTAGACAAAATGAAGTTATTCCTCACTCGGTTGATATTTTCATACGATCATAGTGCGGCAGATACATTGGTTAGTCAGGCTAATACTGTATACACCGGGACCATAGCATGTCCAGCAAAAGCCCAGCAAAAGCCCAGGCTAACTTGTGAGTCACCTTGTGAGTTTTAATGAGAATAGGTTTCTATAGTGTTGTTCACTAATTCCATGTTGGTTCTAATTCAATATTGATATGTTTCAGACCAAAAAAAGCACACATCAGGATGAGTGTTGGATTCATTGGGGCGGGCCAGCTGGCTCATGCGCTTGTAAAAGGTTTCACTGCTGCAGGTAAGTCTGGTTATGGAAAAAATATCAGGAATTTAATTATATACTCAGTTACTGTATGTGAACAGTATGTATCATAGAATATGTTGTGCCCCATAAGGTGTCATTGCAACTCACAGGATTACTGCAAGCTCCCCAGATACAGACTTGCCCACTGTGTCCGGACTTCGGGTGAGAGGGGAATATCCTTACTGTTTGCAAAATGAAGGATTCTATGCCTCCTAACTTGAGTATGTCTCATGTGATTCAGAAAATGGGGGTGAACCTAACTACTAGTAACAAAGAGACTGTAAGTAAAAGTGATGTGCTGTTTCTGGCTGTGAAGCCACACATCATTCCTTTCGTTTTGGACGAGATTGGACCAGACATTGAGGATCGTCATCTCATTGTGTCCTGTGCTGCAGGTGTAACCATCAGCTCGATTGAGAAGGCCAGTTACTCCTCTTTTCACTGCACTTGTGTCTTTGCATTGAACAATGTTAAAAAAAACTACTAACAACATACTTTTGTGCTCCTATTTACAGAAACTACTTCAATATCGTCCAACCCCCAAAGTTATGCGGTGCATGACTAATACACCAGTAGTAGTGAAAGAAGGGGCAACAGTGTATGCCACAGGGACACATGCAGAGGTTGGACGTTTGTGAATCAAGAAAACTTTTTTAACTTGAATCAATCTTTATATCTTTTGTATATCTGCATCTTTACAATATCAGGTTGAAGATGGGAAATTGTTGGAGCAGCTGATGGCAAGTGTTGGCTTTTGCACTGAGGTTGAGGAGGACCTAATAGATGCTGTGACAGGTCTAAGTGGAAGTGGACCTGCTTATGTAAGTAATGACACTATATAGAGCATTTCATATTTAATGGTAACATACATTGTTTCTCTTACCTCACAAACAGGCCTTCACGGCATTGGATGCTTTAGCTGATGGAGGAGTAAAAATGGGTCTGCCCAGGAGATTGGCGGTCCGGTTAGGAGCACAGGCCTTACTGGTAAGCTATAATACATTTTGAATAGAAATCAGATGAATCTGCTGTTACAAAAATCAACAATGTGAAAACAAATTTCTCGTTGCTCAGGGTTTTACCCCTCTCTTGACTTGTGTAGTTTAATCAAGTTGTGCAGTATCAGTTTAAAAGTGTACAAGACAGTCCACACAAAAGGCACAACTTGGAATATATTCGTATTGTCAGTGTCTGTACAAAACCCTCATGATTGTGCTTTACTACAGCGGACTAAATCTTTTGTATCGAGACGGGTCATAACCATTTGTTCTCCAGATTAATTCCATTTTATATATGATTTAGATTTTTGTTGAATCACTGTTCTTGACGTCATCGTTCAGCAGCCAGCTACCTGAATACTAGCTGCCTGGGGTGGAAAAGCAGACGTTGGAATGGGGTATCGCCTGCTAATACCACACGTATCTCGATAGGCTTGAATGATTTTTATTTAGATACAGGGGACTTTCAATTAGATGTGATTGGATGCCATATATGTCTAAGCAATACAATATGATTCAGTAGTCTGAATGTATGGAGACATTTTTTGTTATTTTTTTTTATTTTTATGTGTCCCTGAGCTGTGAACCAAATTGCCCCACCGGGGACATGAAATAAAGTGAAGTGAAATAATTTTCTTACGCTCTTCCACATTTTAGTTAGGGAAATGTCTGTACCAAAAAAATGTAAGTGTACAGAAATAATTGGTGTACATCTCTATTTCACTCTCAATTTACTCAGCACCAATCACCCATTTATATATATATATATATATAATGAGCTGAGCTGAGCTGAGAGGTTTAATGACTGAAAAGTGCAATATAAATGAGTTATTGTACATTTTTAAATGCAATAACTTGAAAGAAAGTCAAAATGTATCCTCTAATTCAGGGGGCAGCCAAGATGCTGCTAGACTCGGAGCAGCATCCTGGTCAGCTGAAGGACAACGTGTGCTCCCCCGGAGGAGCCACCATCCACGCTCTGCACGTCATGGAGAGCGGCGGCTTCCGTAGCCTCTTGATTAATGCAGTGGAAGCTTCATGCATCAGAACACGGTGAGGTTAACTCTACTTTACATTCCCTCATATTTTCTTATGGCCATTTTATCTTTTTGAAAACTAAAATAAGATAAGATTAATTGATCTCATAATGGAGAGATTTACAAAATGACCGCTATAAAAAACACTTGAAAGAAACTAGTGTTTAATAGAAGGGGATTTAGGACTAACTCAACATTTGTGTCCGTAAAGTCTATGGAAAAAGGATCTCCATTTTTATTACAATCAAATAGGATGTGATAGTTTGTCTTTTTTTTTTTTTTTAGACTGAAGCTGTGCTTATATTTTATTATTATTATTATTATTATTATTATTATTATTATTACTGAGGCGACTGTGTCTCAGTTGGTAGAGCATTGGCCTTTAAGCCTGAAGGTCATGGATTCGAGCCCATCACGAGACCTTCTCCACCAACTCCCACTTATGTCTGCTGTTGTTGTGTCCTTGGCCAAGACACTCCACATTGCCTGAAGCCCCTGCTGAAAGATCAAGGCAGCTCAGACTAGAGCTGCTGTCCTCCTGTGGACTCACCACCTGCAGGATGATCAGTGAGGGACTGGTGTTCTGTGTACAGCTCTGACTGTCAATGTGGTAGTAGTAGTAGTGACATAATAATATTATATTAGTGCACCGTACATGTCCACATAGCCTCAAAGTGCAACAGATTATAATGCAAACAAACAAAAATGACAGCACTTTGGCTGAACTGTAAAGTTTTTAAAGTTCTTTATAAATAAAGCTGGGATGGTATGGTATGGTACTTGATATTTTTGGTGTGTACACTGCTTTGGGCCCATGGTCTGTTGGATCATGGTTCTGGTAAGATGACCAAAATGTATGCTCAAAATTTAGATTCTAGTGTAGATACTAGTTTTAGTATGGATACAAAATTGTAATTTGGTTATACTTAATATGATCTGGATCATTGGCTTGATCCAGGACTTTCCTGGAAATGGAACTGCACCACTTGGAGTTGGTCTGCGTTCTATGAATGACTTTCTAGTTTTACATTGATTAAATACAGATTCTGCCTGTCCCTGACCTTGCTCTGTGACTGTCACATGATTGGCATCTGTCCACTTTTTTTTTAAACGCATGTGTTGATATTGCGGTGCTCTATTTATTTGACTCTCATTTAAAGCATGTTTTTTTTTTTTAGAGAACTGCAGTATCTTGCAGACCAGGAACGCATTTCTCCAGCAGCGATAAAGAAGACCACACTGGACAAGGTGCTCCAACAGCCTGGAGTCAACGTTAGTGGAGTGGCCAATAATAATGGAAAGTCTGGACTCAACTTGTTCAACAACCGAAGCTCAGGCGTCAAGAAGAAGAACTGAGACCAAAGAGGCAAAAACACAAGCATATGTGCTACAACATTTTGGACACATCTAAAATGTTCAAACAATGCAATGCACTCAGGACTAAAACGTCCACATAATGTTGATACATTATTAATTCATTCACAAGCGGACCTGGATCTGTTTATTTTGCCATCACATTTCCCTCAAACACAGGTGTGGTGTGTTGTTAAAATGGTTATGGCCTTATGTTTGGACTGATATTATGGCTAACATGTGTGAGATCTGCATTTACAAGCTGTAGTCAGTCTGGAAATGGGCTCAGATAATCTCACTGTTTAACTGTAATCACCATTTAGGCCATTGTCGTATTTTGACACACCACACCAGATGGTTACTGGGAGATCATCAAGCTGTTTGTGTTGTCCATCATTAGTTATGAAGTCTAAAGTTGCTTTTTGTAAAGGGGTATTTTATTAAAAATCATGTTGAAGACTGTAACAACATGTTGGTCATGCCTTTTTAAGCAAATGCCTTACTAGTGTTTCTATGTATAGTTGTACAGTTTATCGTTTCCCATATATTAAAAAAGTTTTATACTGGGACACTTACTAGTTTAATTCCCATCGACGCATGACCAGCATCTGTTTTTACAGCTGTATGCATTTCCAGGTTATCCGTCCTAAATCTTTTTGATTGCATTTTTCTTTCCTGTACCTGTAAGTACAGTGGAAACCGTATGTTTTACATATTCTCCCTATAAAAAATAGAATTTGAAATATATTTCACACTGTTTTTAAGGAAATCCACAATATGATATAGTGGTTTAATTTTCTGAAATAAAAATCAGAAATCAAACCTGTTATATTTGTATAAATTCTTAACAGAATGAAGTATGAAATTATAAAAATGAGAATATTGTGAAACATTGAACACTTGTCTGTGCACTTAAACATGATTTCTCACTCTCAAAAAACTCAAAAGTTTAATTTCTGAAAGTAATATAAATAATTCAGAATAATTACGACCCTATTTGTGCCTTTGAGCCAATAGCAATATTTGATCAAAACTGAACTAAAAACTGGATTAAAAAAAAGTAAACAAATGTTTTCTACTGTATAAGCTGTCTTTTATCCGTGGTGCAGAGACATATTATGATTAAAATATATTAAAGAACATATTGCATGCATTACATTTGTGTGTCTTCAGAATAGGCGGTCTCCCTACCCCAGCCAGCAGGTGGCGACCTGAGATCAATGTAAATCTATTGAAAAGCCCCAAATGACCCTTAGTTTAGCCAAAATCATCCATGCATCATGTTTAGTCACATGGCAGCAGTTCCAGCAGGGATAACTTCATGTCTGGGCCCTTTTTGGGCTGGAGTTTTCTGGACAGGTGTAGCCATTCAATTCTACAATGTTCATGTAATGAGTCCAATATAGGAAAAAATCTCATTCTTGGACAGTGGTATTATGTGAGTGAGAGACTGAAGTTCAGTTCAGTGTTGGTATTATGAGGTTTTTGTAGTAACAACTGAGTTCAACTCAAGAGTTGTTGTAAGGTACTTTTTATATATGATGGCTTCAAGCTGCTATATTTTGGATTAGCAGATGTCACTTTGTGTTGGAGGGAGATAGACCCGTGGGACTATTGAGGCAGTGCACAGGTGCAGAATGTGGGCTAAAAATGATAAGAAAAGTGATGGCTTGTGAAGTGCCATGTTCTCATTATAATTGAACAATTTATAGCAGTTGAAGGATTAGTAAATTTTTTCCTTAAACCAACACACACCAGTGTCTCAATGAAATTGCACCTTTGAGCTCCAAGTGCTCTCAGCCTGTTTATTTGGGCGTGCAATGGTTTTTCCTCGGTTGTCGCAGTGTGGTGATAATCCCTCTTTTATTCCAAAAGGTTGTTCTTCGCTTGTGCCCGTGCTGCCTGTTAAGATTAGCCATTACAAGAGAGACTTTCATTTGCCTCTCATTATTTTAGTTGTTACCTTTTTAAGAGAGGCTTTGTGGATGTCTTCAGCATAGGTGTCTGGTTCTGCTTTATGTCAATCATCTAAACACCAGCCACAGGTTAAGGTGGAGGTTTAATGACATAATCCAAAGAGAAAACTTGGGTCTGTGTGAAAGAGTTGAGAGGGCACTGCATGGCTCCTCCATCCACAGGTAGAGCAGCTGCTGCATGTCATCTCCACTCAATCACTTTAATCACTGACCTTTGCAGTAACATGTTGTTTGCATGTGGTGTCTGGGCCCAGAGGAGAGCCAAGAGCCACCATCACAGAGCAGCTTTTCTAACCTCCCTCTTCCAATGTATGCCATGCTATAGCACAGTTCATAATACATTGTCTTTACATTATCTGGCCTTGATAACTAGAATTACTGAATATTTCACTTGCTTTTACTTTTTTTTGCTACCATATATGATTGTTAACAATACACTTAACTAAACAGATCTCTATAAAGTCACAGCTTAAACCTTGCAAGCAAAATCTATGGTTTACTTAATTGCCTGTGCAAATCCAATGCAATCGGACTCCAGTACCAGCGGATTTTATATAAATGATTTGCAATTATGTGGAAATGGAAGGCCAAACCAGCCTGAGTGCTCTTATGGGAAGTTATTAGAACCTACTAGAAGGAAATGGAATATTGACAAATGGCTACAAATTGTTCCTAATGATCAGCATTGTTTGTAAATTACACAGTGAATAATATCAGACAGGGTAGTAATCATATTGTTATCTTCCAATAGGGCTGGGCACCTCCTAACAGGTTCTTTCAGCTTACATACTCCAGCTATAATGTTCATGTAAATGTTCCCATTAAATGGTATATTTTGTTTACCCCAACAGAAAGAATTATACACTGTTATATATATTTTTTATTTTATTCATTTCCTTTTTGCACACCTGTAGGAAAGAGCTTTGTGTGTCACGCTTTGGGTTGAGAACAGATTGGCTGAGTGAGGGTGGACTCTCTTTTAAAGCTATATAGGGAGATTTTCCTGAAATTTAGGAAGGAACGATGATCCACCCGGAGAAAGAAAATCCTCTCATATACCTTAACTTTTCTGTCTGAAAGAGCTAATCCACAGATGCGTTGTCACAAAACTAAAATTACAACTCTACTATTACTAAAATTACAATTTACATTTGTTTCTATACTAGCGTTAGTATGTGTTTATTATCTTATTTCTGATTTAACTTTATCAAATAAAAACATGTTGTTGTAAAACATATATGTGCTTTATTGGATTAAGTCATTGTAAAGCGATGCTTCCGTTATTTTCCTTTTATCTGCCTGGCTTGTACAACTGTGACACAAATAATCAAACCACCAAAATAAACAAGCTTGTTGAAGGCTATTGTTTTAGTAATGAGATAATGGACTTCAAACTTCTCCCTCAGCCTGACGCTGGAGGAATGAACAGCTGCTCTTCATGTGTAAGTCTGCAGTGCTTCTCTAAATAGCAAAATGTGCACTCTAAGTTTAGAAGTGCAGGAGGCGGTGCCACTTGTCACTCTTTCCACTGACTGTTGTCCATCACAAAGCTACTGTTTCGTGTCTCTTTAAATGTGGCTTGCGTAGGTGCTTCATGAATGAAACCATGTGATCCAAACATCATTTGACGTCTGGCGCCTCCGACCACGGACTAAAACAAGCGAGGAAGGAGTGGATTTATGTAGAGACCTAGAGGAGGCGTGAGCGGAAAAACATTTCTCCAAGTGTCTGTGCACTGGCTGAACTTCACCTCCGAGAGTCTACCGTAAGTGACTTGTGGTATGTCAGTCATGTAGAGAATGCCTGAAAGTGCTGATTGGAGTGGCTGTTTTGCTGAGTGTGATTTCATAATAACACAAAGGGGGAGTATCGTAGCGCACGGCTGTCAAGCCTCGGAGCGGAGCCATGTGTCGGAATGAGAGGAGTGCGGAGAGAATACAGCAGTTACATCGTTTAATGTTCAACACATTCCATGTTGAATGGACACACAGGGCTTTTCAATAGCAACTTGAACGATGGAACTTGTTAGAAGGAAAATCCCGGTTACACATAACCTTAGCGTGAGGTGTTCGACTGTCCGCCCGCCGCGGTGCTGAAGACACAGCTGCAGCCGCATCTCAAAGCACGCGTTTTTGTTTCCATCGGGTAAGACAATGCACTTGGGAAAATTGTAATTACTTTGCGTCTGTTTTGTGCGATTAGCCCTGTTTCAACAACTAATCACCGGTTAATTCAATCATGTGGCGCGAGTAGTCCTCGCGGAAGCAACAAAGAGTGCAATGACATAGATATCTGTGCTCGCTTTGTCATGACTTTGTTGATGGTGAAGGTCCGTGGTTGAGAAGAGGGGATAAACGCAGTAGAGCCGCCTGTAGCCTGATGCTGAGCCTGATGCTGAGCCTGATGCTGAGGGCACTGCTGAACATGTTTGACATTTGCTTTGTGTCAGTCGCCTCTCATGCGGCTGCTGCACGCATTTCTCAGTAAACATTGTGATGAAGTGAGCGGCAGTGATGGTGTGGGGTTAGGGGAGCAGTAACCCGGCCTGCCTGCCCGTACACCGGTGCTCGGTGCAGAGATGCTGATTCATCACAGCGGAGCACGAGGGAGCCATGGCAACAACATGGCACCGGGAGCGGACAAAGGTCTGGCTCCACCGCAGCGCGCGCCACACCGGGACCGTCAATGGGAAATACATCAAGTGTTGGTCTTATGTTGATTCATACATGAAATACTAGCGTACGGTATGTGAAAGGACACTGGGACCTATTTTAAGATCTTAGTTTAAATCCCTTTCACGTTTAGATAGGATTGTTTTGTTGTTGCCATACTAACAAATAATTCATGAAGACGTGGAACCAAATAGTTATAACACTAGGCTACTATATTCTATCTTTGCTTGAGCTATAGTTACCTTTTATTGTAATATAGTATTTTAAGTAATATCTGAAATACTTTCTGGTTATAAATACACACAATTTATCAATATTATTTTCACAGTACATGTAAAATATCAGAAAATCCATGAACTATGATCAAATTCAAACTATGACAGTAGTGATTGACTGGTCATGAGCTCAGACAAAGACTTGTGCTAAAAAAAGAACATGTGTAATGGGTTGAAACTAAATATCTTGTGATTGATCTTTGGTAAATGGGCCATTATCTGCCGCCTGGTCCCAGCTCTGAGAATTGTAAGTCTTAAACACTGAAGAGTAATAGGGAAGCTCTGAGGGCTCAGGAAAAACAGAAACTTCACCCCCTAATGACTTCATATCAGCAGCTTTAGTTGGAGTCAGCACTCTGCGGAGTGTATCAAAAGTATGTAGTAAGCAAGTTGGCAAGTACTGTAATAGAGGGTCATAATGATGAAACAGTTGTATCAGTATTGGAGATGAGCCCCTCCTTTGGCTTCTCTCTTTTCATACACACATTCTTCCCATTTCCCGTTCTTTCTGTGTGTGTGGACACACAACCTAGGGGCTAAGCTTTTTATACTTGGTATCAGTATTTAATCAGTGCTTGAAGTGCATTTCTCTGTCAAGTACTTTCTCCATCCTTCCCTGGTGTTCACGGTAATTGAACGCTGACCAATGCTTATGTGTGCAACTTTGCTGATGGTGGCGGAGCGGCAAGGCGCACGGAGCAAGGGGGATGAAGGAAGAGGGAGGAAGAATGAGAGATGGGATTTGCGGAGAGATTGAGAACAAGGACCTTTTTGTCTTCAAGGCATTCCCCTGAAAGTGCTGAGGCAAAGCAAATGCGCTCTCGCTTGACAGATGGCGTTTTCACTTGTTACTTACCACAGCTAGTTTCTTTGCCCAGAGAGAGTGTGTGTGAGTGTGTGTGTGTGTGTGAGAGAGAGAGAGTGCACGAAGCAAGAAGCAGATATAACACACCTATAAGAGCTGGAGCAGCATCTTTGTGTACGCAGAGCATCGTAACCCACACTCCGTGGTTCACCTGCTGTCACTGCAACAAGAACAAACACAAGTTAGATTTTCAACAAACTAACTTTCTGTTCAGAACATGGAGCACTTAGTACAACAACTGTCAAAGCAAAGCTTCTACTTCTATGACTTTAATGTATGCATGAGTCAAGTTGATGAAACACTTTGAAAACCCATTGCAGAAGAGTGCAACAGAGAGTTAAGTGAGGGAGAAAGTTTTAAGAATGATTCCATTTGGATTATTCTTAAGATATTATTTTTTTAAGACCCCTTATGTTGATTATTTCTTGGGAATTATAGGTTTCTTCACTGTATTGACAAAATTTCACCTACATTAACTAAATGTCATACTGCATAGAATGAAACTGATGATACTGTTTAGAGCCATTATAACTCATTCACCTCATTTCTCTCTATCCCAGACTTTTGAACAAAGTTTCAGCACAAATACAAATCCGTCAACTTCCTTTCTCAAGTCTTGACCGAAGTGAATCTTTAATTATTTGAAATGTAATTGTAATATGTGATGTACTGTCATGTCCACAATTGAAATAAATAAATAAATAATAAAAAAAAAAAAAATCTGCATCAACATGTGAAGCAAAGGAGAAGTTGGCAGTCTAGAGTTTGTAGCACTGTTATATCTGCCCTCTGGTGAAGGATGAAAGAGGAAGCTGGACGAAGGCGCCCATTGCCGGGTTACTGTTCAGGATTGCGTTCGATTGCACAGGTGATTAGCGTCCACCACCTCCTCCTCTCTGAATGTTTGTTTCACATCCAGTTTCGCAGAGATAATTTTTAAGCCGTGCCGTTTCTGATCTTGTTTACAAGTGGGAATCCATTTGGGGGAAGAAAAAAAAGTCTTGTTATGCTTGTAAGTTTGTGAAAAAGCAAGAGCCTAAGCAGGGGCGAGAGATAGGAAAGCACTGGGGCAGATCAATAGTTGAGTGTTTTTTTTCTCCACAATAATGATGAAATACTGTGTAAGCAGATCGGGCGCATAATCATTGCTCTGTGCGTCTTTTTAAGTGTTCAAGAGGCATGTCCTTGTGTGATTATAAATGTTTGTTAAATATGACTTTATTCCAGATTCCCATGTAAGATAAGAAAAGTACTATTCATCATAAAAAAGTCACAAGAGTCAAAACAATTGGAAAAGTCGCATCGATCCAAACTTAAAGTACGTTTACTGCGGTGTACTGTAATGATTATGGTAGTACACTTTTCTCTATCAATAGGAACTAATGAGCATACTTTGAAACCGATCTGCCTTCTTCGCTGGGGCCTCTAGAGTTTTAAGGCCCAGAACGAAACTAGTTTAGCATGAGATATTGAGAGTGGCGTGTAGCGGTGAAGATGCAAGGCTTTGGTAACAGGAGGATCCAGGCCGGCGGTTGTCTACCAGTTGCATCATCTTTATGCGCCAACTTGCCGCATTTTCCAACTGCAGTGTGACGAACCCAGAACTGAGTTATGAATTTGTTTTGAGGAATGAAAATGGAATCGGATAATAGATAATGCAAATGACCAAGAGAAAGGGAAAGTGGAGGAGCGAACTGAAAGTGCAACAAAAATGCAAATGCCAAACCTACTTTTCCGAGGTGTAGGGTTGTTTATGGACATAGACCAAAAAACAAAGAACAAAACTATATGATTCATTTAAAAACACTTTTTAAATGAAACATCACTCTAAAATGTATATCTTCCAACAAAATATCTCTACTGAGGGACAAATAAAGATGATCTGATCTTATCTAATGATACAAGATTGTTAGAGCAAAAATATTTGTTCTTGATTGACACTAGCTTGTCTCTGCTAGATCGCCCTGTTGGAAATGTCCCAAACGTCTTAGCTTGCTTGTCTCCATTTAGATTTAGAAGTTGGAAGACAGATCTGTAGATTGGTGAACTTGCTTCCAGTACGAATAAAAGTTCTGGATAACTGGATAAGTGTTTTAGATCTGGAATAAGACATTCCAGATCTAGTTTTATGAAGTCTACAGTGAACCCGCCAAAAGACAAAACATACAGGGCACATTAAGGCTGCACAATATATTGGAAATAATATCTATTTTGCAATATCAGCTGAAATGTAAAAACAATTTAATAGCAGTCATTTTATTGGTTTTCTTACTTCACTTTCTTTTACTTCCCATTTTGACTAATAAATACATTTTTCTTTTCTTTATTTACTGGTAAAACTGCCCATGTATACATTTAGCTCAAGACACTAAGCTGTTTTTTTTCCCCCCACTGATGCAAAAAAAGTGCAGAAAGTGCAGGCTTAAGCTACAAATAAATGATGCTCATAACCCAACACACCCCTCTGTCCAAAGTCACATGTATTTGCAGAAAAGTTATGGCTGATATATTTCTCATTAAGCTTCTCTTGGTGATAAATGTGTCCCCAAAGACTTGTTCCCCGTTAACTTTCCTGCTGCTCTCCAACTTTCTCTTTGTCCTAACTCTGTAGTGCTGACCGTAGTGCGCCGTGCGTCTGGTGGGGGGAATAAAGTCAACATGTCATTTACCAAGCGGCTGTCTCTCTCTCTCTCTTTCTCTTTCGCAGGGCTGGTTGTGGTTGCGCACACTCTTACAATCACACATAAAGGAAAGTTAACCTACACTACAAGCTTTTTATTCACTTGAAAAAAAAACAAGTCTTATGAAAAAGGAGCCAGCACTCAACTCCCTGACAGTGCAGTTTTTTTTTTGCTTGTGTTGGGAAATTTGTCATCACACTCCGACTTACTACCTGGAATGGGAAAAACGTGTCTACGCCAGGACTTTTTCTCGCCTTTAATAACA
This sequence comes from Pomatoschistus microps, assembly GCA_029875035.1. Lineage (NCBI taxonomy): Eukaryota > Metazoa > Chordata > Actinopteri > Gobiiformes > Gobiidae > Pomatoschistus > Pomatoschistus microps. Next base: position 2,765 of record JAPMNZ010440334.1, on the reverse strand, counting down.
CACTTGCACAAACACTCAGGCACACAGCTAAGCAGGCGCGTACGCTCACAATACCTCTTTTGAACTCGGAGAGGTGTGAAAGCGATAGCTGCTCTCTCTGCTCCACACACATTATCATATGCGCGTGAGGTCCCTTCTTCTGCGTCTTTCCAAGTTGTGTTTTTTTCCACTCCTCGTGTTCTGTGTTTCTCACTGAACATAGCCTTGAGCTGTGTAGCATGATCTGTATTTGACATATAAAACAGGAAACTAAACCGCAGCTCAGTCAACCCCAAACCGCCTTTTATGAAAGCCTGAGTAGTTTATTAAGATTCTTTTTTTGTCCCACATTGGGGAAATTTCATTGTTGCATCACGTTACAGAACAGAAGGAATTAGGAGCACACAAGATACATTTATGTTAAGTACAACTCTCATTTAAAAACAAAAAGTCTACGAAATATTTAGATCTGTAGATACATTCGTAATACACTCTAGTGCAAAAAATATGATGGTAGTTGAATATTATAGTGTGCGTTAGCAGCATGAGGCTCTGGGCTGGAAGTGATTAGTTACCTTAAGTGACAGTGGACACATGAGGTCCCATATTGCACATTCTGACATTATTGCACATATACACGAGATGTAAGGTCAGGTCGCCGGGGCTTTTTGTCTTTGTTGTTCATTGTACGGTCTGATAGCACCTGGAGGGAAAGTGAGAGTTTATAGAAGGAGACGGTAAAGCAAAGCAGACCAAGTTTTATAGGAACATTTTTATCTATTGTATGTTATATGAGCTAAATCATATTTTTCCCTTGGCAAAATATGGGGAAGAGAACATTTATATTAATAAAATTGTGCAAAAACTACAATCTTCAATATAAAACGATACACACAAAAATAATGTCTGGCGATAGAAAAATCAGTGAAGGCTCTGTCCCCTTCAATAAGTGAAATGTAAAACAGATTAAATATTCTCTTTTTTGCTTGCTTCCTAGTTAATAACTTCCTCAAATAGATGAATAGCAACACCTCCTTTCCCTCTTTGTGCCTGGGCTAAAATCTTCCCTCATCCGATTCCTAATTCTCAATTAGGTGCCATGCAGAGCTGCGGGTTAATTATTTACTAGCTCTTCCACACTCGCATTAGATCAATGAGGAGTACCAGGCTTATAATTTAGAGCACAAACGAGGTGGACCGCGGCCAGATATCATTTTGTCAATTTCTTTAGTGTCTACTTTTCTGCAGAGCCGGGCCGTTCAGATAGTGAGCCAGGTGCCGTTAAGGCTGTTGTTAAATCTTTTTAATAACTACAACATGGCTCTTCCATTGTGACTGTAAGGGCAATAATATACGATATTATAAAGTGTTTGACCTGAACACATTTACAGAAGTTCAGTAAGTTAACCTTTCTGGCCTTATACTTCTGACCTTTTTGATTTTCAACCCAATTGCTTAAATGGAGACCTATGAGAGAATGTAACAGTTAAGGCGGTTGATATTGTTTGATCATTCAATAAGTCTCCCTCCTACATTGCAAAGAACTTGTGGCTTTGGCAATCTATTCTTGATCTTTCTCTATATTGTGGCTTGGTTATGCCTGTGAACACCCCCGCACTACCTGCCTCAGGGTTGTGTTGGAAGCGCCTAATCAGGCTATTTATTTCCTGTGTGCATGTGCGTGTGTGTGTGTGTGTGTGTGTGCATGCATGCATGCCCGCCTCTGGAGCTATTGCCACCAGCAGGTTGTAAGTAGTAAAGTGTCTTTCCAAGAAGGACCTTGTTGTGTGATGCTAGTGACTGGAGGAATAAGTTCGGCCAAACAAGATTAATTAGAGTCTTGTCTGAAGCAGCTTCCTCCTCGTCTGCACTACGCACTCTCACAGAATGAGATTATGTTGTAGTCTACACTCTATCAAGTCATTAGCTGCACCAAGTAACCTTTCTGGTGAAGGGTCCGCCACTTTCTTATGTCCATGGAGATGATTATTACAGTATATCCACGATCTGATTCATGCGTGGGTTTCAGTCAAATTATTTCTTGGTACTGAGGAACTTTTGTACTGAAGTCTTTTGTCATACAAATGATACAATAACTCCATTTGAAAACACATTTTTTCATCTCACACAAATATCAGGAAATATTTTACACCCATCAACATTTCCAGTAATAAAATAAAGTAAATATTCCAAACCAAGAATGAGCGTTTTTATATTTCTATTGTCACTGAAGTGATCTGAAGCTCTTAGACTGTATGTATGATAAATAACATTTATCACTACCTTGCATTCCCTTCACTCTTTCACATAGTGGTTCATTAAATGTGTCAATCTAATAGAATTCACAAATAATTTCTTTAGAAAGTTCTTTGTTTTATACTATGCTACTAAATCAAGTGCGGCCACAATTGTCTTCATCACCTCCTTCCTAAATTTCACTTGCAACCACCATAAAAATCGTCATTCATTTATTTGTGTTTGATATTGTTATCCTAAAACTACATCTCTATAACTTCATTTCTGTTGAGTCTATTACAAAAATCCTATCCACTTTTGTAATTGACCAGTTTATCAAAGTAATCATCAGGAGAATAATCTACTAGTTTGAATTAGTTGTGGAGTAAAACCAGGCAGCATCACCTTTCCCCAATAGAAAGCCCGCGTGTTGCAGTGAGACGGTCAGCACTAGTTTCATTGCCCTGGATAAGCTTCAGAACTTTTCTAATTGGAGGTTTTAGTCGTGGTCGTTGCTGAGATCAGGGCTTTTTTTTCGACCCCAATCCCCC
>JAPMNZ010439038.1:0-35108 GCA_029875035.1 Pomatoschistus microps | reverse complement strand
GTCTAGCTAGCCCCACAGTAATATTCATTCCTGCAGCATTCACATAGTTATTTTATTGGTTTTGTATCGTAATGAATGGTACCATGTGATTCCGAGCTCTGAAAGCCTCTTTCTCCCCTCAGTGTCCTTTATTCAACTGCAGCGCCTCCTAAAGCGCTCACTTGTCACACTGACAGATGCCAGCATGACTACTGACCTAAATCACTTTTTTCCAGAGCATTACCCCCCGTGTCGCTGCACTTTACACAGAACACCAGCCCCACAATGATAATGAGCCAAAACAAACACCAAATAGAGCTTTAGTAAAACTGTGGAAGACTTGTGTAACTAACATTTAATAAATACATCTATTGGACTATTTCCAAACAGCATATAGTGACAAATCAAATGTGTGAAGAAGACAAAGCCATGATGAACTAGAACATACAACCAGAGAGACACCAACGAACATGTCCAAAAACTAGGTCTCTCTACACAGAGTTTCCAGGCCAGTTTTTGTGCAATCACAATTACAGAAGGAACCTATTACAATACGCCTCCTGTTCGCAAGGTAATGATTTTTCCCAACCATGGAGCCAACCCGGATAGGATCAATGCAGTTGTAATCACTATAGGCCATGTTTATGATATGCAATAATCATTCAATAAATATGTGGACAGTGGCAAGCAGGCTGACTGGGCATAGAAGGAGGGGGCAGGGGGAGGGGCTGAACTGGCGTAAATGATTCATGGTTTGATATCTCTGCTGTATAATGGGCTTCACCAGGGAGATGCTGAGACTGACTGAACCGACAGGGCTGCAGGGATGAGCGCCTGGTTTGGCTCTGCTGCCGTTGCCAGTGTCGCTGCCCAAGATGAAAAAGCCAGACCTCCCATGAACAGTTCGTCGAGGGGATTCAGAGAGGCAAGGATGTGCACAGACACACATGAAAGGCAGACAAACTTGATTCAATATTCAGTGGACAATGTATCAGAGGCCACAGCGAGACCAGAGAATGAATCAAAAATGCTGTTCGAGAAAAAACACAGATGTTTCAAAAGCGAATACCATACAGTGTAACTAAAGCCACTGCAATAGTCCACACATGCACCCCTCCATGTGGAAAAAGGGAGATTAGGGTTGTAACGTGTCGGGCTAATCATAACATAGACAGTTTAGTGCCATCTCGCATAATTAAATGCTTTGCACTAACCACCTAATGCATACTAATTTGGAACAATCCACTGGTGGAGTTGGCAGAGCATGACGCTGCCTGCAAAGAAGCCCACTCCTCTCTCACTGTAGAGTGTCTCTGTGCTTGTGCTGCAGTATATGAATATATGTGCAGGTTGGCTGTAATTGGGAGTACCTTTTTAATAAAGCTAACTAATTGATGATCATAGAATAATTATTTAGCTTTTATAATATTGTCTGGACTATGCACATGCCGAGAAAAGAGCTGTTATGACTATTGTGTCATTCATGTCATTTGTCATGACACAAATGACAAAAACATTAGCAATATCATTTGATTGTGCAATACTCTATGCTGTTCAAGCATATTTATTTTTGCAGAATGAGGGACACAATCAGTAGAGTCACGCCATTAAGATGGTTGACTTAAAGGGATAAAGTTAAATACAGGTCAATTTCAGGCATAAAGCATGCCAAGGATCTCTATAAACGGATGAAAACCTAACATGGATGTGTGCATTTGTGTAGTATGCGTGCATGAGTCAGTGATTTGCAGAGTTGTATAGTGTTAAAGGTCAGAGAATGGACTTGAGAGAAAAGGTCAGGCACTATTAGTACAACATGACTAAATAAACTGCACAGCCTCATTGGGCTCCACACCACATGTATCCAGTACCTGACTCTGCTGCTGGGACACGCCTCAGTCCTCGTCTTTATCCACGCGCCCCTCCAGCTCAGAGACAGCTGACATGAGGACTGTCATATCCTGCCTAGATTCTTATCCCCGCCAGCGTTATTGCCCTCTTCCTCCTGTTACACACACATACACACACATACACACTGAGCAGGGAGAAGAGGGCTGCTGAAGCGTGCTTTAAAGCACATTAATATTAATTGCAGCACTAGCAGGAGTGATACAGCAGACAAGATACCCCTGTGAGGGAGCTAGGCACAGGCAGCCCTGCTTTTTGTTCTGAGGACTCCTCATGTTAGACGACCGTGGCAAGGCAGTGATGATGAGAATTTCATCTCTGAATCCTTGTTTTATATTAGAGAGGGGCCTACCCTCACTGTCAAGGGGAATTTGTGTTTGTGAGCAGCAACAGTGTAGGCGTGAGCTGAGTGATAAAAATGTGGCTGGATGAATTATGAGCTACATCAACAGCACTACAAATATGCTTCATATTATAACAGCGAGTGCATAAGTGATCCAGCTTTTATCTGCCTACTACAACTGCTATTACTGCAGCATCAACTACCTTTATGTCCTCTACTCTAAACTCAATATTCTGGGAGCAATGGGCTAACCATTTAAATAATCTCTTGTCCAGTGGAGCAAATGTCCTATTGAGAGTAAAAAGACGCATTTGGAGTGTTTCAGTGAAACCATCTTCTCTCAGTTTAGTGCAGCCTCTGGAGAAACGGTGTGCGGCCGGAGGCATCAACACATGACAGCTCTATCTCCACACCTTCATTTCTGCCTCATCCTCTTCCTTCTCCTTTTGTCAACTCCTATTGAGCTTATGCTGGCTGCCGGCTCACAGCGCAATGTGGTTTTGTGCTCCTGTTCCGATTTCCCCTAGGACTCATCAATGCTCCATTACCAAGTCAAATCAGGTGGTGCTGCGGAGATTCGCCGAGGAGCAAAGACACACAGAGGCATTAGAAGTGGCAGTGGAGAGGTTTCCAGGGCACACAGGCCGACCAGCCACTCAGACCGGCTGGTGACGAACACAATCTCGATGAATCCAAACCAGATACTGATCCTCTGGGCTTTGTACTCAACATATTATTGTCTCTCATTTCATGTGTCACAAACAATTAAAACACAGCCATTGAATGTAGCGCCAAAAGGGTTCCCATGAGCCATGCATAGTGCAAACAAAGCACAAATCAAAAGTGAAAAATACACACATAACCTCTTTCCTACCTAAACAATGACATTTTAGACGTTTTTGTTATTTTACGGGGACAGCACATCTAAGATTATGTGGTGTACTAATAGACCGAAGGGCAAAGTCCTTTTAGTCACAGTCTGTTGTTGCCAGCATCACAACAGCAGCAGCTGCATGAGGCACTAAACTCCTGGGAAGAATGAGAAGCAGAAAGGAGAGGTGATAGAAGAAGACGCATGCTTTGTTTCACAGATTCTCACAAGGCAGCAGCAGGTTACTGGAGAAGAGCAGTGCTAAATACAACAACAGACAGGGGGCTGGGGGAGGTCTCTAGGGCTAAGATGAGGTGAGGGCTCTCTATGATAACGCAGAAGAGTTAATAGCTAGAACTATTGTCTTAATGTGCTTTATAACACATTGTAGAGAAAAAAAATCCTTATTTTCTACAGTTGACAGCAATATATGTGTTTACAAATAACATGGAAAGTAACAAAATGTAACATGTGACTTTTGCTTCTCCCTCATCTTTCTGTGGGCGGTACGGACATAGACAGCGAATACAAGCCCATACAAACAAGGCTCATCTTAATCTAATTAAAATGACTAATACCATGTTAGCAATGCATTTCGGAACCAAGACCGACTCTGAGGTAAGCTTGTTAGCATACAGTAGAAGATTTAATTGTATGGCGCATTTCATACAAAGCGCAGGAGATACATTGCAGCATATCCAGATAAAATATTGTGGATCTGCTGAAAATCAGCTGGAAAGAAAGCTTAAACAAATTAATCTTTGATTTACTCTTAAAGGTCCCCTTTTTTCTGGTTAAAACATTATTATAGTGCTATTTGGCCTTCATACACATACCCAGAGTCAGAGTTTCATTGATTTCCGAAAGCTTTAGTTAGAGAGTGATCCTTCTCTTCTTTTTTCTCAAGAGGCACTGAAACGATTCAGTGATGCAATAGCAATAGCATCGTCAACTTGGAGAAAATGTGTTTTGGGTGTGACTATGTGAATTTGACCCAAAGACGAAGAATGCGCGAGCATACCTGGACTTTCTATTCACGGGATCTGCCTTTGAAATCTGTGACAAATATGCGTTTCAGCGCACACAGCCTTTGAGCTCTGGGCTCTATGTGAAGGATTGTCATTGTTTTACAAAGTTGTTTCTGACGTCTGAAATGATTATGTAGCAGTGAAAGTTAAATAGTTCTGTGTTTACAAAGTCAGCATGAGGCTACGTCACCGTCTGGGTGGGGGAGGCGGGCTCACAGGGAAAGGAGCACAGAGCAAAGCGTTTGCATAGACATGTATGGTGGACAACATGTAGAAAGGACAACATGTAGGAAGGACAACATGTAGGAAGGACAACATGTAGGAAGGACAACATGTAGGAAGGACAACATGTAGGATGGACAACATGTAGGAAGGACAACATGTAGGAAGGACAACATGTAGGATGGACAACATGTAGGCAGGACAACATGTAGGAAGGACAACATGTAGGAAGGACAACATGTAGGAAGGACAACTTGTAGGATGGACAACATGTAGGATGGACAACATGTAGGATGGACAACATGTAGGATGGACAACATGCAGGATGGACAACATGTAGGATGGACAACACGTAGAGTGGTCTTTTCAAGTGAATAAAGGACTATTCACATAGATAATGCGTTGCTAAAGATTGCGCTCCGGTGACACCAAGGTTCCTTCCTTGTTTGTCCAGTTTTGAGCCTTTTTCTCTTCTGGTCCAAATACACCATTTTATCAAGATTTAGTTGAAGAAAGTTTCTTCTCAACTCTCTCTATTAATTACCGGTAATGTGGATTCTTTTTAAAGCTGTCAAACACCATTCATGTTTTATTTTCTCCTCTCCTCTTTGCAGTGTTTGTCTGCACTGCCTCAATTCAATAATTGTCTAAATGTCAACTTGGACAAAGAGCAGCTTTCGCATTAGAGCAACCCACAACAGTAATTCAAATGAAAATCTATTACCACTAAATATAGTAGAAGTAGTAATCCAAAGAAAACGGTTTACATTTGAAGCCTCAAGGACACACTCAATCTTACTGATTTCTGGATAAATCATCACAACTGAGCTAGGAGAAAACACCACCTTGCTCTGCTGCTGCTGACTCCATTGTGTTTGCAGTTGAGATCATTTGTTTTGTTGCTCAAAAAGAAAAAGTAATTCTGATGTGGCCTCTTCCTTTTCAATGGCATTCATTAAAGCGCCCCGATACCTTGACATGAAATACTGTCACATGCCATTGTTTTAAACGCCAAGAAGGGGACCGGATCCATCCAGTTAAAATGATTCAAAACGTGACAAGCACTTAATAAGACTTTATGAGCGCAGCACCACTAATGTTTAAATGAAGAGCAGATTTCAGAGAGCTAATCTCGAGGCGCTGTGGTGCCGTGCCAAATAGGGTTTTCAGTTCAATTGGAGATGGCGAAGGAGAAGAGGAGGGGAGGGAGGATTTGGACTCCTAGAGCGCCGCTATGCCCCAGCTCAGCCATAAGTGACAGTGAAGCCTACAGTGAGTCGATTTGCTGCTTTTGAGTGGCTGCAAACTTGTCTGGCTCCGAGTGCTCACCAGGGAGAGGGAAAGCTGGAGGAAATCGAGGGGGTGAAACTAACCTCTTGCTGTCTTGTATTTGTCGGCTCATCCCCCCGGGCCTTTTGGGCCGCGTGGTACAACAAAGACAAGGGGAAGGGGGCCAAGGAGGAGCACCAGAGCTATTCACAGACAAAGCCAAACAGATAGGACAGGTAACAGTGAAAGGCAGATGGCAGTGGGGCTGAGGCAAGCTTAGGTTTCAAACAATCAATCATGGTCGCCTACCTCCGCAGAAATAAACATGGGTTATATGGTGGCGTCAAATGGGCCGTGATGAAGGTGGAAAAGTAGTCCACGAGAGCAACCCCCTCTGCTGGATGTCCCGGGGGTTTGCATGTCATAAAACATTAACATAGCATGAGTAACAGAGTTCAGCGGGTTCAAGGATAAAACAATGTTGACACTGCAAACAGGATTTAGAAGCGGAGACGTCCAACAGGAAAGATATTAGGATTAGTTAATAGGTCTGAATAAACAACATTATACTCCACAACGCATCATCTGGGCAGTCATGATTACCATGATAGAAAGTCCCTTATAAACCTTACTCCAGTTAGCTAAAGTAAAACATGAAACAACAGTTCAAAGCATAAGGCAAAAGCAGTTTGATTAAATTGTTACACTTAAAATTGGGGAGAAAAGTGAACATATAAAACTGTCATAAGCACAAGTTTGTCCTCTGAGCAGCCGCTAGACGAGAAAGGAAAGTGGCAAATGTCTACTTTTCAGAACCTTGCAAGCTACAATTTACACACAACACTTGGCCTCCAATTTTGTGTTGACAAAACATCAATTCAGTGATTTTGTATAAATTCTCTCTGGCTCACAATGTCAATAGCTGGTTTTCTTTCAAGGTTTGTACAGGCTCTGTCAGTCTGTTTAAAAAAACCATTTGGTCGTAAAAACCTTGATATAACTTGCAGAAACTACCACTAGTCTATGCCTCGCCTCACTGCATTTATTTTCCATTGGCTTCTTTACACAGAGGCGCTCAGTAAACACAACACAGCCTTTTAATATCACCTACAGATTACTGCATGTCAAGTTCAAAGCCTCTTTCTATGAGCCGGTACACAAGAACAAACATCACGGCAGAAAAGCAAGATTCAACCTTCACCTCATCAAATGCGCACAACGACAACAATTATTTGCCACATGACTAATTTGAAAAAGCCACACTTGAAGAAGACAGACAAAGGCAACTTTATAGTCAGCCCAAAGAGGATCTATGAAGTCAATAGGATGAGATCAATGCGTCCTCCCCCTCAGTGTCTCTTCCAGCACTTTACATAAGCAGCAATAACCATCAGGGGCCATCACAGCACACCAGTTTTCTGTGCACGACTCCATATACACACACACACACACACACACACACTCTCCTCCTCTAGGCAACAAAGAAACTGCTCCAGCTTCACTAAAGAGGAAGGATAGAGAGATAGAGCCGCCAGATAGAATATACTCACTACAACACAAGATAGATACAGAGGGAGACATTTAAGAGGCGGTTAATATCTTTATAAGACACTAAAAAGGTTCACTGTTTGGAAATTTAGCAGAGTTTAAATGGGGAGCAAAAACAAGCAAAGATTTTAATTTCACTCATGCACAGAATAATCAAAAGTAGTTTCAGTGCTCCATGATCATGCAGAAAGGATTAATAATGTTGACTCTTTCCTTAGCATGATAAATTATGTCTGTTGCTAAAATCTATCATTTATATTGTACGTAATCTTCTAAAAGCCATGAGTGCTAACCTCTCGTGCCATAGCCGCAATACTATCTTCTCTCCTTAAGGAGAAAGTGATGCAAAAACATTTACTGACGCCAGTGAAAATGTGTTTTTGAATGTAGTACACCATGCTTCTTTCCCAGATTACCAACCATCAGCAAACAACAATAGACAATTGCAGGCATATGTTTTATGAACCATGTATTAATTATGAGGCGTTCTCTTTAAATGACTGCATGTCATTATCAGAAAACGCGAGTCAAGATCATTAACATTGGTCAAAAATTGAGGGAAATTAACTAAACTGCAGTATATTGAGAATTTGATAGAAACCAGGCTCTACCCATCTCTGACACACACAAATTCACTCAGCGAGCTGCTCAGCCTCTTTAATTAGGATTTCCACTGGTTCATTTCGGGCTGAGGACATGACGTCGGGGGCTTGATTGCTTTTTATTTCCCATTTTAACAACTCCGGCTGCCTCTGTTGCTTTATTAACACAAGATCTCAGATTTACAGCTCTGCAGCAAACATCAATTTCAATAATTACACCAAAACTGTTAGCAGGAACACACAATGAGTCGCACATTGCCAGCCCCTCCCGCACCTGACTCAGATTTGTCCTTTTCATCCTTGCACAATGCAGCTTATGTTTAAAACACACTCCAATATGGCTCTGTCACATTTAGTACAACAAAGCGTTTACAAAAAAACTGACCTGGAGGATAGAGCAAATCATGAAAATGTCAAATGTAAATCTGCGCCTCACCGAGCAATCACATTAGATTTCATAAACATGATCATCAGTTATTATTGCTACATATACAGACATCACAGTAACATCTAAAAAGTGCAATGCTTGCTTTAGTTTATAGAAAAGATGGCAAAACATGTTTTTAAAAAGGCTACACCAACAAGCGATTCTGAAGCAGTGGTATACAGCAAGCTTTCATTTGAATAAAATCAATAATTGTGTTGACTTGTTGTGTATTGCCTTCCTCTCTCCTCATCTCACTCACTAATGTTTCTTTCATGAGCCGAACCCGCTGCTGGTGACATTATAGCTACAGCTACTCTCCGCAAGTCCCCAATGGACACGGCGAAAATGGTCGGCGTAAAACACAATTAGTACGGTCCATATGGCTGCCGGTGGAGGAGGAGCAGGAGCGAGGTCCCCTGTGGACTCTGTAGAGGCTGCTTTTGTTACCTTAAAGATCAAACTGGTGTCATAATAATGGGGCATTTCCAACTCTTGACACTCAGCAGCTTTGCCTTGGTTGGTGACTCTCAAATAAATTGGCTGATGGCCTAATCAATAGTTTCTTCATTGTGATTAATGGCTGATATTGGATAATGGGAAAGTGTAATATGAGGGGAGCAAGGCCTCCCTGAGCTATTGATCGCTAATAACATGCCTTTTTTAACCAATAGGGCTCATAAGGCTGGAATGTTGGAGCAATGTAAAGCTGGTACAGAGAAAATGATTTACTGCTCTAGGCCTGCACGCTCGCTGATAGCTCTGTATGGCCAGACTCGACAAGCATTTTCTTGCCTGAGAAACGCAGACACCTTTTACTGAGTAGCAGCGAACAACAACAGCTTGAGGCAACAGATTTATTACAAATTGATCTATTAGATAGCTCTGCGGTGCAGTGCTGTGCTGTGCTATGTCTCTGCCTCCTCCTCCTCCTTCGACTGGCGCTGACAGCCTTTCCCCCTGATGCTAGCCACAGTGTATCAGAGTGGAAGTGCTACAGTGGCGAATCTAAACCCAATCCTCAGATCTCATTTTCTCTGTGGCGGCTGCAGAGTCCGTGCCGAGGCGAGGTGTCCATCTTTAAAGCTGCTCAATCCATAAGTAAGACTGTCCCAAAGAAGAGGCCCTGGACACTGGTGACCCACAAGGGCGGACAAGGACACCTCACCTGCTGCAGTGCCTCGTGGACAGGAGAGGGGTCATTTCCGACAGCAACGTACACAGACCTGACAACATTAAATTATAAGTGACACGACCATTGCTTCAAACAGACCTTATGGGACAAGAAAATGTCAGACAGAGGCATGAAGGAGACAAAGAGACAACCTCTTCACGGCAATCAATAAACTGTACTGCAACAGATAATGACACTAGATCATAGCCAAGTCCTTAATGTCTCTGCTCATTATTTAAAAAGACATAATTCATTACTCCAAAAAGAACACATTCAACCTTGTCCTTAGTCATTCTGGTGCCTCGGTTTAAAAAGGTACTGCTAATATAGATAGATAATTCAGACTCAAGTTCCAGATCAACACAGACAAGAAAAAATGAAAATAAAATAAACAACAATGACAACCTCTAAACTTTTGAGGTTTTTATTGTCAAATATGATTAGGTTTAGAGCAGTTTGATAATGTATCATCATGTATGGAAAAAATAAAGTTAGCAAACATACAAGTTCAGAAAACGTGACTGTAAGATCCTTCAATGCTGTGGGATGAGGTAACATACTGGTTTATTTGCCGTTTATTATAATCTTTTTTTTCGAAAGGAAAAGTTGAATAGCTATGGTAATTGCACTTTACATCTTGCCAACTCAATAGCATATCTACACAACAGCTCAATCACCACATTCCTCTTTGCTGATTACATACATCTGAAGCTGGAAAAGTGAGAGGCAACACCCCAGTAATGACTAATAGTGTTAGAGACAATGAATGTCTATTATTGGTCCATGTCTATAGAAAATCAATGAAACCAACTGGATCTTAAGCCTGGTGATTTTAACACATTGTACAGTCAGTCCACACAAATCTATGCACCTCTTGTTGATTCGTGAAAGCTCCAGTGTAAGGACATGACTGGAGTGCTACTGGCTGCACTAATGAGAGCGAAATGCTTCATTACGGTAGTAGAACCGATGATGAAAAACACCCAGCACTAGCCGTAACAGACAGGGACATGTTCTCTCATCAGCTCATTGTTCCCCACAGAGCCCAGCGTATGAAACCTATTTAACAATGCGTATTTGCACAGAGAAATACTGCTGTCAATAGCAACAATAAGCTTTGATGGAAAACTGTATGGACTCCATTGTGCTGGCTTTTTTAATCACCTCCATCTTTCATCTGCAGTGTGTGTAGTAGCGCCATGAGAGAAAGGGCGAGTTCTTTTCCGGATGTCTTTATTCGAGAAACGTTTGAGAGAGGCAAAAGCGGCAGTATGTGTGTCTATTTAGGTGTCCCGGGGCATCAGCTGCAGGGGGGCGTGAGCTGCAAAACACTGGTATGCATTGTTTGTGGATGTGCACTGCTAGCGCCATGCAGTGTCATTACGTGAGGCAATCTCTTACCTAATCACCGCTGACACACTGCTCCTCAGGGGTCGGCCGGCTGATCCGCAACCATTTCATTTTCCTGTTTGTACAACGTGCCAAATGGCCTTTTCTTTATCCTCAACAACTCTTGACGCATTCCACATCTCCAGCTTTGATTGACTACATACTATGATTATGAGTTAAGAAAAAAAACACTGGTCTGTGCAAAATTGGTGTATCTAAACAAGTAATTGAAGAATGTGATAGAAAATGTGTCATAGTAAGATGAGATGCAGTCAGTTTTACAAGATTTGGCTCTGAGAAAGTCGCAAATTGTCAATATTCTTTGATTTTGATGTCAGATTTGTGTGACAATTGCCTAGCTTGATTAAGCTATAAATAGATTAATTAGCTAGCTTTGTCATTTAAAAACAACAACATGCGGCGTAATATCCAACCAGAGGTGCAGTGGCTAGCTACTACAACTAAATTGAATTGACAATATACATGATTAAAAAATAATTACAGAAAAATGTTTAACTATGCGATCTAAAAGAACCTTAGTTGGAAAAAACTATTTAAGACCGATGTCTCATTTGTGATTTATCTCATTATCAACACTTAGTGTTACCTATTTAAAATATTTCAATACAAGTCATTTCAAATATTCATATTGCATATTTATGATTTGAAAACAATGGCTCCTAACGTGATTGCTGACAAAATAACACGTATGCATACAGCTTCAGACAAAACAATCCAAAGTAGAAACATTACAATAATCCACTGAGCAATGATTCAGTTTGTGTAGAAAGAATTCGAGAAAGAAACTCCTTATTCTATGCTGGAAAACTCCCCAGTAATTGCATTTCCCATTGTATGACATGCTGGGCAGCTGGCAGCTCCACAACACAATGAATCTTATTAGTTAATATGTGAGTCCATGCCAGAGAGATGCTCCCTGTAGCACACAGACAGCAGACAAAGCACATCTGATGACATCTAGGACATCAAATACCACAAGCAGCGTGCAGCAAGACAGCTCACAACTGTTAACATGTGCGCTATTTGCTAGATACAATCTCTGTGCTACAATTGTGGGGGGAACATAAGCAGCAAAAGCCAGGGCGGAATCAAACAAAGATGAGATAGGATGCAGGCAGCTTGGATCCAGTTTTATGAGAGGTGAGGGCAAGCTGTCAAGAGAACATAGTGAAATATAGTATTGTTTCTGCATAGCCAAAAAGCAGTAGGTCGTTTCTGCCAGCCTGTGCCCTGTGTGCCTGTCCAATATCTTAAAATGACACATGCAAGGCTTAGCTACAGCCAATTACCCAGCACTTGGCACCAAAACTGAAAAAAAATCTTTGGAGAACAATGAAGAGAGCTTTGGCTTGTTGTGCACGCTGTCGAGTAAGTGCTGACAGACTGGTATTTTTAATGAATATACAGGCACTTGAATGGCCCATCAAGAGGTCTTTGAGTGAACATTGCCCGCTTTGTTCGCAGCATTAATTCTCTATGTAAAAGCAAGATATATTCAGCAACAAATGTCAAGCCAAGAGAAACTAAACTGAAACCAGGTAGATCATTATTGCAGAGACAATACGGATGCCTGCTTGAAAAAACAACAGAGTTTCTGGCATACGAGTAAACCATGGTAACCATTACATACCATTGTTCAGTGTCTGTTAGGTAAAATAACAGTGTCTTGGTGTGACACTGAATTGAACCTGAAAACACACATTTGTCCTTCATTATAGGAAGCCGGAGTGTCCCAAAAGAGAAATCAGACCTGAGAGACAATCATGTGGTAATCTACCTGAATGCAGTAAGCCATCATGGGTATGAAATTGCTAGGGCTGGCGGTCTTTTGACGCTTAGCCGGTTAATCTGTCCACTGAGTTTTGTCACCCAACGTTTTTAGTATTCAGTTCATTGTTTTGTTTCATTACAATATTTTATGGTAAAACTACTAAGGTATGGAGCAACTACGTGATGATCTAGCATTATTTTTACTATTTAAGACTGATTTCCTTTAGATTTAATGTCTAGTCTTTAGGTACATTTGTGTTTGTTTTACTGATTTTATGTGACAAACATAAATTAATAAGAATTATACTAGAGAATGATTATTTCTGGTGGTTTTAATCTTAAAATGTTTTGGTGTTTTTCAGGAAGGTTCTAAACAGATCCTTTGGAAATAATCTTAATCCATAAATTAACTATTAGTTTTGTTTTGCTTATGGGAGAGTATGGAACGTCATTTTTCTCAAAATTTCCCTATGATTTGCGAGTGATCACGCTAATATACGACCATAAAAAGATAAAACAGTTCAACTTGGGCTGCAAGATGTATTGTTATTGAATCAAATGACAAGTGATAAAATCGCAAGAACATCACATAAGTTCTTTGAATATCTGACAATTTCAAATCTTATTGTTGCTAAAAAAAATCTTAAATGTAAATACAAATACATAAAAAAACTACATTATTTCTCATATGTTCTGAAACAAAACATGATGTGGTTAGTTTGGTCTGATGGTTCCTGAGGCCACCAATGTTGTAGTTGACTAACTAGACATTTCTTGGGTGAAACTGCAAGAAATGGCAAAGTCACTTACTAATTACAAAATTCTATTCACATATTTCAATGATTTTGGGCTCAAAGCGGTACCACACCGCCTTTGAATCAACTAAATTGATGGGGTATGCGTTTATAGGACTACATTTTTCATTTATCAATATTCCCAAGGTGGTTTACAGTTTCTGGAACAAAACTTTTTTTAAAACATTAAACAAAATTCATGCACCCCTTTTTCTATAGTCCTTCAATGATACAAGCTCATGTTGTGCAGTTAGTAGAAATGATATGCCCTCTGTATGCTCAGTACTCAAAAGGAAACAACAACCAGCATACAATCAGGTAAGAAATATAGCTTTCACAATAAACGCAGACATTAAATCATCAGTCTGTTTTATTAGGTGAAAGCACACTGTGTGGACAGTTATTAATAAAAGCCACTCCTGTGAGACCAAACTGACATAGAGATTTCCTGCAGCTTAGGGCATGGGCGTTTCAGACCATGTTTCCCTCCTCCTCCACATAGTGTAATTTCTGCCTGTACCAAACAATACATCAGCTTAATCACCTTTCTTTTTATACAAAATATCGTCACAACAGCAGGAAGAAAGAGGAAAAATGCTTCTTCTGAAATACAGGCAGGTCTTACAGATGACAGGTTATGGCACACACTGCGCACAAAGCCGAAGAGTACAAGCACCAGGCGCATGCTATTATGGCGGGGAATCATCTCTCCTGACAGTTCAGCGTGAAGGGAAAGATCTAGTGCCGCTGTTGAGGTGAAAAAGTGTGACATGCCTCTATGCCCACTGCATGTAAACATTTCATTTCAGTGCATATTGACAAAATATAAATGTACATACAAAATACATTATTATTCACTATTCTTTCTCTCTACTCAGAGCTGGATGCTATACTAAAACATAGACGGCTTATTACACTTCCATTACTCTGATATAAGATTAACATTGGATGGAAGGGGTGTGTGCCACTGGATACCAAGTAATTTTACCCACTGCTGAGACAAGATCCCATTCAAATTGAAACACTATCAAACAGCCTGACCTCCACTGACCCCTAAAGCCTGCGGATAATGTAGACTTTGAGGGCTGCACAATGCAACAAAAGACACAGATAGAGCGTCAGCCTGGATACATAACCAGGAATTCTAGAAAGAAAGTTTTCTAATGGAGAAGTGGTTAATGCTCAGCAAATACTGAAACCCAACATTACATGCAGAGAAGTAATCAAAGGGCTCTTGATGGCAGAGCTTTGTAACCTGACCTCACCAGTTCAAGGTCTAAGTGGTTGTTAAGGGAAATCAAAATGCCTGCAATTGGAAGCAGAGGAAGCCATCAAAGATACTACATAGCAAATCGGACGAATTGATGCTTGGTTAGACTTGTAAAAGCAAATGCATGTTGCCATGAGATATACAAAGCAGGATACGTGCAATGTTAAAAAGAAGAAGTTACGGCAAGTTTTATTAGCAGTATTTCAAAAGATGACAGCTGTTGCAATTTGATATCAGGATATTATTAAATGCTGCATTGGTTAAGGCCTGTAAAGTGAGGTATAAACAAGAATCTTTGTACTGCAGTATAATAAATTGTTGCTTGTAGTGTGCTTATAGTTGCATGTTTGAAATCAACATAACAATTCATTCATAATATACAAACTAATATATATATATATAATAGTACTAAACTTCTTGAAATAAAGTTTTGGTTACTACACTATTCTTCAGTGCATTTAACAGCTACTTAAAGTGCATTTGGTGTCAACATTCAGGTTTCCCAAATTCTGGCCTCTTAACAAGTAGGCATTTATAAACAACCTTTTGATCACAGCCCATTACTTCATTAGCTCTGGTGAAGTCTCCCAGTGAACAGACGGTAAGTAAGTCAGGAATGAGTCATAAGCACTCAATAAAAATAATACCCTCATTTTACTTTCTCAGGGAAAAACATCTCCTCAAAAGTATCCTTTAGGGGCTCTTAATGTGTGATTTATGTAGCAGAAAAATGTGACCACTCAGCTGTTTGGTTTCCACATTCACAGACCAGTGCACATAACTTTGATGAACAATTTTACTCGTAAATGACAATGATCAAAAGTATAAGAACATGACAGTCGTGCACAATTGGAAACAATGCGAATTTGTTTTTACTGCTGCTGTTGTTTTAATGGAAATCATCATGTAGACAGAAGGTCAGAAAGAACCTTTATATAGAAGTAGCTTGTCATTTGAAAATAACAAGTGTCAGCCATAATAAAGCCATCTGGAGGACAGTCCAAACCAAGCTAGCTTTTATCCAGAAATGTTGACGAAAGAACACGGTAAAAAGTAAAGAGCACAAAGACTACCACCAAGTTAGCCCAGCAGCTGCTAACGTGAGCTAATGACAATGGCTGAAGGGTTTGCATTATTCCCTTGCACAAAATAGTGAGAGAGCATAATGGAGAATAGGCACCAAGTGAGTGACAAAGTTAACGACAAGCAAGTAAACAAACGTCCTGACAAATACAACTATGCAATGTTGTGCTTTATGCTAACCGGTGAATTATTTGTGTCCTGTTAGTGCTCCTCGCCTTTCCCCAATCAGTGCTAGTCACTAAAGCTAGCCGCTAACGTTACTCCACAGTAACCAGTAGCAACCAAGTCTATTAGCATTCTATTAGCCAACCAGCTAGCCAATGCTAATGGGAAAATTAGCCAAATAGCTACCAGGCTATGAATGGCGTTAACACTTGTATCTTTACAAACATTGAACCAATAACAGCATTTTTCTCAGGCGTTTGCACGCCAATGTAAAAAGCGCAATGTAGCTTTCAGTAGCTCACAGGACTTACCTTAAAGGGCTTGATCTACAACATCTGTGATTTGTTTGATGAGAGGCTGCAACAACAAACAAAAGCAGCAGTAGGGGCAATTAGCCAAAGCCAAGTGTCGCCAGCACAACTGCAGTGCCACCTGTATGTGGGTTCTGATGGAGCTACGGCGAGGCAAAACACGTTTGATATAATGCTGTCATAAATGATGGAGTTGAGGATAAAGAGGGAGTAATCGGTGCCGGGATGCTCAGACTAGTGTGTGAGAGGCACTCGGCATGACAGCATCCTCCTTCATCTTGGGGTGAGAGCGGTTTGGGGGATCTGAAAGTTCAGCCGGTAAAATATCGTCACCCACTGGACAAAATAGGGAACATCCACTGAGCTGCAAAATATGAATGAGACTGAAACTTTTTACATTCTTACAAATAAATAATTATTGAACGATCTTTAACATGTTGTTGCGTATGTATTGTTAGAATTACTATCAAACATTCTTGGCGGTATATTCAGAGAGCACATTTTATCTAGCTAATTATGTTCATTAGTTGTAAGTTAGCTGTATTGCATTTCTGCACTGACTATACAGTAACATGCCCCCTTTTTGTGACAAGTATGAGCACATTTCTATTATGGTACACCATTCCTACCATGAAAGGGGAAAACATTGAAAAACCCTGTATGTGTAAATACTACCATTTAAAATGCAATATTTAATTCCTGTAATTATTAATGTTAGTTTTTAAATCATATATATATGAAAAACATCCAACACATAAAAAGGGATTTAATTGTTGTGTTGTCATGTACTTTTCCAAACACGAGAGGGCGCAAATGTCAAAGAAAATAATCTCTGAACTGAAGTATTCATATCTCATGCGTAGTTCACGCTCGAGTTTATCTCTTGTATTGTCGAAGAGCACAACAACACATGGGTCAATAGTACTCGACGGGTCAACCCTTGCATGTACATAATGATGGAGATTTTGTTGCTGTGATTTGTTACACATCTACTTGGTGATGGCTGAACAATAGTTGGTGGTTGAGACGGGCTTATTCAAAATGATTGGTATGGCATAGGCCCAGCTGGCAGTCCCCCGTGGTGCAATAGCTCTGCTGAATGGGGCGTCATTTATCTTGGCAAAGCGCTGCCACAGAGGGAACTGCTGGATTCTTTTACCCAGGGGGACAGAAATGGTGTCCCGGAGCAGCGAGATCAAGTTGCAAGCTCTGTGGGACTCAAATTATATCAACCATATTCAACTGTAGGGTCCCAAGTTTCCTAGTATTCTAACATTTTTCAATAAGATAAATAAAATAAAAGTCAGCAGAGTCAGAGTCAGAGCAGCATATATATCTTCCTTTTTTTTAAGTAAATTAAAAAAGGGCACAACAAGACATTTAAACTATATTGTTTAATAATACATACAGTGCCAATGCTTACAGCAACACAAGACCTTTTTGTATGGGACACATTGCACATAACTTTACTCTGACCACAGGAGCCAGAGCCGTCCTAAAGTTACAGTAGTTTAGATACTCTGTAGAGTACGCACAAAAAGCTCAACACAATTCTCTCACACAGTTATACGGACACAGACATTGGAACATAACTATTAGGACGCTTAAGCAGAGTTTGGGATGAGCTGAGGTGGCTGAACACCACAGACTTGGACCTTATGTTATTGTTTTAACCTTCTCTCTGTACGGGCAGTTGACCTAGCGTGGCATATATGTGTGGGGATCATTTATGAGCTCTGAACACACAGAGGCCCAGGTAGGAATAATTCAGCTCAGATGGGGTGCCTGAAGTTCTGGCCAGCAAAACGGGCCTTGGCTCCAAGTTCCTCTTCAATCCTGTAGGGAATAGGAGAATGTTATTAAATCTTTTTTGATGATGTGAAGTAAATGTCCTAGATATTATATGTGTGCCAAAGTAGACCTTTATTTTAGCGTAATTGAATTGTAATTGTAGCTCTTATGCACACCTACAAAACACACTTCTACAAAATGATCACCACAATACATTACTGATTGGTGTAAATATTGTGGTGAGTAAGTGCCAATTATTGACTTGCCTCAGAAGCTGATTGTACTTGGCCAAACGTTCAGATCGGCACGGTGCTCCTGTCTTGATCTATAAGTCAAAAAGTTATTTAGTTTGACACTGAAACATAATTGGATTACCAGAAAGGTTTCACTGTAGTTTCTACCTGTCCAGTGCAGAGACCAACAACCAGATCGGCGATGAAGGTGTCCTCTGTCTCTCCAGAGCGGTGGCTGACCATCACACCCCACCCATTGCTTTGTGCCATCTTGCAGCTAGCAAGATCATGAGAATGTTTCAGTTTTAGGCACAAGCTTTTTAGGTTTGTGTGGACACTTACGCATTCAGAGACTCTGTGACGGAACCAATCTGGTTCACTTTGAGGAGCAGGCAGTTGCAGGCTTTATCAGTCACGGCTTTAGAAATACGTTTGGGGTTGGTGACAGTCAGGTCATCACCCACAACTTGGATACTGGTGGTGGCGGTAAAGTTGCTCCATGCTTGCCAGTCATCCTGGTCAAATGGATCCTCAATGGACACCACTGGAGAGCCATAAAAAGTGTATTCAATTTTACAAATAAATAAATATCTAAAATGTGGCCTTTGACATACCAGGATAATCTTTGACGAAGCCTTTGTACAGGTCTGCCAGCTGGTCAGGGGTGATGTAGCGACTAGGGTCATCTGGTGATTTGAAGTCCAGGTCGTATTTTCCATCTTTGTAAAACTCAGAGGCAGCCACATCCATGCCAATCACAATCTTGTCAGTGTAGCCTGCCTTGGCAATGGCATTCTTCAGTAGCTCCAGAGCTGAAACCACAGATATTTGTTTGAATCCAATCAGACAGGACCGCTGTTAAAGGCAGTTGTAGCTTCCTACCACTTGCAATGTAACTGTACTACACAAATTGAAATACTAATATATAAAGAATATTCACATACTGTTCCATTCTGTTTGCTTCTGTCAGTTTCAGTAATGGCCTGAAACTGACAGAAGCAAACAGAATGGAAGTGAGTCACCACTTAAGCTTGAAGTGCTTCATTGGGGCATTTGCCATATCAGCACCTTGTCCTGACACTGGAGTCAGGGCTGGCAGTCTAGTGGGGTTCTTTATTTAGAAACCATATGGCAGCTTCAGAGTGAGATGATAAGTAAAGTACTTATTGGAGGAGGTCTGTACAATTGTGACTTTATAAACGGTTGGCAGGTCCCCTGGTGTAATTTATAAGTTTGACATTGCAAAATCCCCTGCTGTCTGCTCACCTTCTTTGTTCTCAAGAATGTTTGGAGCAAAGCCACCCTCATCTCCGACATTGGTGGCATCCTTTCCATATTTCTCCTTGATGACATTCTTGAGGTTGTGGTAAACTTCAGCACCGATGCGCATGGCATCTTTGAAGCAGCTAGCTCCAACAGGTAGAATCATGAACTCCTGCATGGCCAGCTTGTTGCCCGCATGAGAGCCTCCATTGATGACATTGAAAGCCTAGATGGATTAGAGGAGAGTGTTAAATATGACAGGTTCAGTGCCAGGGTTTCTGTGACTATAATAAATATACTCACAGGAACAGGGAGGATGACTTCAGGATTACCAGCCAGGTCAGCAATATGGCGGTACAGAGGCACACCCTTTTCTGCTGCACCAGCCTTGCACACAGCCAGGGACACTCCCAGGATGGCATTAGCACCAAACTTGGCTAATGGAGGAGATTATACAATCATTCACTCAGATTTGCTGCCACCAAAATAAATGTCTGTATCATTTGCGATTGTTTATAAGTTTGCGATTGTTTATAAGTTTAATTAAAGTTAATTCTCTTAGTTGTTATAAGAGAATTAACTTTAATTAAAGATGCTATACCCGATTTTTTTATGAGTTAATAAAAATGCTTATTACTACATACAAGTTGTATTATAATCCGTAATTTATTTGAAAACTTGAGCTCATTGATTTAGCTTGTGTATGAATTCAGGCCGTAAAAAGTGCTGAGTGGACACTTGGCGTGACGCTCGCTCTCCTCCACTTACAGAACAAGGAGCGGCGCTGTTACGAGCAGGCAGCGTCCTCTAGCCTCTACAGCACTGCTAAGCACAGTACATTTAGCAGTGCGTTGCTTTTGTACCATTTCATCAGTGATTGTTGTACAGCTTACAAGAAGCTAATGACAGCATACGTATCAGATCGCATATACAACTAGATGGCTTCGTGGAATGAGAGCATAGGGGAAATGAGGAAGCCTGTGAGCGATTTGAGGGGCCGTGCTAAACATTCAAACCTTTCAGAAACGGGTATAGCTCCTTTAACAGCTGGTGGTAATTTAGCATTGTATTGTACCAACTACTGGTATATAATATTTGGGAGACTTACACTTGTTTTCAGTTCCATCCATTTGCAGCATCAGGTTGTCGACCTTCTCCTGCTCTAGTACACTCACGTTCTGTGAAAAAAGGTTTATAATTTACACATCGTATTTAAAATGTAGGGTTATAAAATACCATGAAATATGCTACAATGAAGCCTGTTATACACACACACACACACACACAATCTAGTTAATCCGCAAGACATCCCCATGCTATAATGTAATTTAATTAGTTTACATAGTGAGACAAGCACTATATTAGCCAAACGATGAACTGTCCTACCTTGTTAACCAGTGCAGGTGCAATAGTTTTATTGATATGCTCAACAGCTTTAGAGACACCTGCAAAGGACAAGCAGACCATAACTGACAGAGACCAAGAAGTCCATGCAGAGCAGTCAGGAGGCGAGATGACCACAGAGAAGCAATATTATATGGCAATATTGTGTAAAATTCCCATTGAGGACAATGTACCAGATTTTTTTCATGTAATTGCACTTTTGCACTTATCTTTTATTGCATAATCTACTCATACTTGTGTCTCGGAAATTGATCTCTTGGTCACAATTCAAATTGCCTCTGAACTCGGTTGATCAACTCATCAGGATTACATTAGGATACATGATTCGAATGCACACAAATGGTGCAAAAAAGGTTAAAGATGAAGATGCTAATATTAATTTACGCAGGTATGAGATTTTTCAGCAATTCACAAAAGGAGTGTGAACATTGGTTAGGCTGGTCGGGTTAGTTTCCAAACAAACTCATTCTTCATGCTGTTCACTGCAACCGGAGTTTGTTATTGCATACATAATTTACCTGATCACACAAAGCTGGGGCCAAGAACTCATTTATATATTTAACTGCCCTTTTGACCCCTACCAACAGGAATGATACAAGCACAATAGTGAGTTTTGAGACCCAGTGGATAGAAATAACAGTGTTGACAAGTCAGGGAAGATAAAAAGTATTACAAATTGTCCAGAGTCTCACCTTTGCCCATGTAGCGTGTTTTGTCATTGTCACGCAACTCCAAGGCCTCATAGATGCCAGTGGAAGCTCCACTGGGCACTGCAGCCCTGAAAAGACCTAAAAAAAAACATTTCATGTTAGAGAAAACAAACTACAGGATTTTCAATTAAATCCCATCAAATAACAAGCTTTGACATGTTTTTAATGACAAACTGTATTCTGCCCAACAGGAGACTGAAATCTTTGTTGCCGAGACCACCACAAGCGTCTCACTCATCCAATTGATTTTATCATCTACTAGAGAGAGGGCCGCTGCAGCAGAGGGCTGTGATGTAACACAGAGCGACAGCTGTGAACTATGTGTGTGTAGAGTCTGCAGAGGGACCCAAACCACGCCTCTGGAAGAGCTTTTGAGATTCACCCAAATATGAAATCAAGTGTGCATGACTGGGTCAACTACTCACTGAAAAGTAAGAAGAATATGGAGATCTAAACCTGATGAGATTTACTGGAGGGTCAGATTCAGGTTATTATAACACTCTTGTTCTATGAAGAACATCAATAGTATAATAGTAGTTTTTATTCTAATTACATAATCAATGAGTAATACGTAGTTATTCAGACAAAGACATCTATGGAGCTCAAAACCTCCTCAGTCAGTCACTGGCACAGAACGCATTGAGCTGCACTGTAGCTGAGAGTGGATTACATAACAGAAACTGAGTAATAACTATGGCAGGCACGTACTGCTACACATTGGAATCAATCTGTGCTTTTAATGTTGAAGAATAGTCATAAAATATGAAAAAGGGTGCCATGTCAAACAAAGGCTGACAACAGACTTTCCACATATTGCAGACAGTGCAGTCCATTTGCTTTGCTTCCATGTCACTGCACATTCAGGTTGGGTCATTAACATTCTGGGAGCATTTTATTGGGTCGAGCAGTTCTTTTGTTTTAGCTTTGAGCCTGAAAACTCAAGCCCAATCAGGCAATTACTTAATAAAATGCAACAACAGATTAAATGTAGGTAAAAGCAAATAATTAGTAATTCAAATTAGTAACAAGACAAACTAGAATTCAGGCTAAATTGGTAATTCAGGCAAAGCAGTGATGTGCATTATCAAATGCATGTTATGTCATGTTTTCCTCATAAAGCACATACAACTACTGTGCCACAGGGAGTCTGAGCTTAACCAGGCCATTATCACTAACATTCAATCCTCTTGACTCATAGGATAGGTATCCAAAACGGCAAGAAGAGAAATCAGACCGAAATATTACCTTTCTTGGTGTAGAGATCGACTTCCACTGTGGGGTTACCACGGGAGTCAAAAATCTCACGAGCGTGAATCTTCAGGATGGACATGGCTCTGGATCTATTTAAAAACATAAAATACTTTTAGCATTAGTGTAGTAGACTTTAACCAAAATTGTGTTTACAAAAATCCTGAGTGGCTGGATGACTTACTAAAAAGTGAAAGAGCTGGCAAGGTTGAAGTACTGCCTAAGTAATAAACACTTGCTCAAGGGGTATAGCTATATTCATTCAACAAAGTGGGCTGGGCCCTGGAGCATTTTATAATCACAGAGAGGTGTGGCTTCTGCACCAAATGCACCCATCTGTGTGGTCAGGCTACCAAGTACAAAAGGTATTGTGACATATTTACAAAATCCCACTATCAATGTTGAGCAAGATCTGTAGGTCTGCCGTCTGACTGAAATAAAGGAAAGTACACACTGAAAACACTATGTTAGAATAATATTAAAGCTCATGTCTAGCCTTTTTGTTTTCTTATCATTGGGCCAATAGGGGGTTATGGCGAAAGGCAAATTCCTCTGTTGACGCTAAAGTACACAAGTACAACACAAAATCAATTCATATTTGCTTTAGCAGAACCAACTTTGCCCATAAACCCATATCAACAGATAGACGATACGCTCAGTTATTGTGCATGAACTTGCTAAAGGTGATAGCCGTAAATGACAGAAACAACATTGTTTTAGCACATATGGATTGAATGAACTCATCTCGCCATCTGTGATTAAAGAATATAAAAACATAATTCATTAAATGGTACTAGTATTATAGAATAGTAGTACCATTCATACTGTAAAGACAGCAACATATTGGATGGCATATCAACATATCAAGTGTTCTGCATTTAGTTTTGTCTCCATTTCTGTGGAGGCTGTGGAGGCTTTTCTGTCTGGTCTTGATAGGTCGCACACAGAGAGAATTATCTATGAAAATTGTCATATGGTTTGGTCGTAATAAGATTTTTTTGGTCAGTGCTGCAATTATTTGTCACTGATCAAACAGTAACACAATACTATCAAATGCATAATTAATAAAGCTAATGCTTTAATTGAGCCCTTCCTTGTAAACATCTTGATCTTCTAATAAATGTATAGAGGAGCTGTCAGATTCATTGAACGACCCACACAATGCTGCAGAGAGTACACAGAGTAATTTTCCTCTCAGTGGACACACCCCCAACACTGCACAAGCAACTGGTCCTCTGCTCTGTCTAGTCTAGTGGCCTATGAAGCCCATGATGACACAGCGACACAAGAAATTGGCATCCACTGGCTTTAACACGAACTACGTCAAGTTTTTATATGTAATTCACTGTAAGTGTATTTTAATCTTCTTCTTGGGGGTGCAACCTGACCCCTCTTTCTCACACAGTGCACTGCTCAAAATGGAGAGACATCTCGGCAGCTGACGTCTGGTTAAAAATAGCTAGTGGGCTACAAACTACTCCTCCACCCATTTAGCCACAATCAACTAAGTACATGTTACAACCATAAACTTAGCAATAGAAGATGGAACTATCATTCTACATAACAAGGTCAAAGTCTGGCAGCTTAAGGTTTGGATACACTGTTTAGGTTATACTTCAAATATGCGTGTGTGTCTTAACACCGATCTTAGCGGTTTGTTGAGAAAAAGTCAGTTTCGAGGGAATTTATCAACATAGCGGTTATACAACAAAAGAGGAAACTTACCTTCAGGCCTTACTGTGTGCAAGGACGGTGCAGTGTCTCTTCCGTGCGGGCAGGCAGAGAAGGCGCTCGAGTTGCACTGTGCTCTTGGATAACTGGACAGAACCAGGAAGTAAAGACTCAATGAAGCACTCTGATTGGGTGATGTCTGAAATCGGAGCTCTGTGATTGGTTGAATCTGCTGTCACGACTCTTACAGTATCTTCACTACAGCTGCCTCCGAATGAATGACACGCGGAAGATGCCAACTTTCGCCTTCAGAATTACTAATGTATAACAATGCATAAGAACACGACGTTATGAAGAGGGTGATGTGTGGGATACTTGGTTTACTGCAGTGGCGCTGAGCTAAAACATGGGAAAATGTGGGAGATGACGCAGAGATGAGTACGTGCAGAGCAGCAGGGATCTCCTGAACAGTGTGGCGCGATAGTGGTCACATGTCTTTGGTGGTCACGTTTTTGTACATGATGATGCACTGAAAAAGAGCGAACGGCTAACCACCATGCTGCCGAAACAATGTATGTGCTTCAACCAGAACGAGGTAAAGAGTTAAAAGTCATACATTTACTACTGCAATTCAATGTAGCCAATAGGAACACCGACAGTTACTATGGCAACCTCCTCCATCCATTCGAGGACCACTTTAAGCAAGCGAAAAGTCCTAACGACAAAGAACTTGTAAATGTTATCTCTCTTAATATCGCATAATACATACCCTCCCTCCCCCCATAAGCCGTAGCATAGGATACCGTATAGGGTCCATGGTAGCACAGGGTACAAGGTATATCTTTTGCTTTTTTTTGTAAACGGGAAGTTTAAACTATAATAGGGGATTAAGTAGGAGACATGATTGTGCTGTGATATCACATGTCGCACATCTGCAGCTGCGCAGTAGCTTAGTGGCTTACAGTGTGCAGCATCCTTCCCTTATGAGGCTGGAGCATGGATGACCTTCACACAACCAGAAGGCTTAAATTCCTTGGCGCCATCTGCTGCCCACATGTGCAACGTTCAGGCTGAAGCTCCTTTTCAACAAGTGTCCCAAAATGTAAGTTTGGAGTGAAGTGGAGCAGCATATGAGAACTACCCGAAGTCATTTTTATAGTATTTTTGACTATTTATTTTTTTCAAACATAATTTTTCTTCTTCTGTTAATGCACTCAAGCTAGCGATAGAGTACCAGTTGCCAGTTTGTTCGACAACCCAATATAGATAGATAGATAGATAGATACTTTATTGATCCCGTAGGAGAAACTCCAGCAGCAAAGACTCATCCAGGTCTGTTGTACAGTCTGACAGCCAAAGGATCTCTTGAAATGTTCCGGTCGGCAGCGCAGTGATACTTGCTTCGATTACTCCTCTGAGCGGCCATAGTGTCATGCAAAGGGTGTCTGGAGTTACCCAGGATGCCCTCTATTAGAGCCCTCATCCTTCTCTCCAGCACAGCTCACACATGGAGTCCACACTTCTCTCCATCACAGAAACACACTTCCTGATCAGCCTGTCGAGCCGGTTACTGTCTCTCGAGGCCAGACTGCCCCCAACCATGCCCCCAACACACGACCCCAAAGAACACGGCACTAGCTACAACAGACTGCTAAAATATGTGCAAAATCTGACTGCCCATATCAAAGGACCTCAGTCTTCTCAGGAAGACAAGTCTGCTTTGACCTTTCATATAGACAGCATTGGCCTGAGCTGACCAGTCCAGTCTGTGGTCCATGTGGACTCAAAGGTATTTGTATGACGGAACCACTTCGAGGACACATTGAGAATCAGACCATTGCAATAGAGTTTGTACTGCCGCTGGCTAAACTCCAACAGGTGGTTTACTTCACTGACCAGTGCTAGGGGCTACATCTGTCACAGGTATGATTCTGTTGACAAAAGTGTGATTGTTTTTGTAATTACATTATTAGACCACTAAAAGTGCATATTGTGCATTAACATAATTTTACTGTATTATTGTTTTTAACACTATTAATTTCTCGGCTGTGAGTCAAAATCAAATAGAATCATGAGCTTTTATATGGTGTGTGTTTTCTAAACCAAATGTATAAAGAAGATAATATAACACCTGGAATGTTCCACAGTATTTATTGAGATTTAGGTATTTCATTGCCATGGGTATTGTATTGATACACTCTCTCAGCAACACTTCTGTGTTCTCTGTTTGTCAGTTGGAAACATATGGTCAATGCTTTATCACCAACATCCTTAAAACACTCTGTGGTCCTGTGCAGCAGCTGCTTCGTGAGTCACCGTTGTGTTGGGCAGCTTCCAGGTGTGAAGATTTCTAACCGTTCAACTATGTGGCCCTTCGTTCCTGGGAAATAGTTGTTGAGATGATGGTGAGCAATCTGCAGAGGAGTAGTGTCAATTAAAACATTTATTTCTTATACAAACTGGGTTCATTCAAACATTCAGTCAACTAACCCTCAATCTCAGGGGCTGTTCCCCAGGTGCAGATAATCCTAATGATTTACTGAGCAAGACATTTCTCAGAAGCCATGTTTTAAAGGAAATTGTTGAAGGGCATCGAAGCAAGCTTTGGACTGTGCATCTTGTGTCAGGGCAGTCATAACATTCACTATAGTTTTCTCCACCTGGGCCTGTTTAAAGCCTGTTTATTTGCCCACAGGCACCAATAGAACACAAACAAATAGTATTAAGCAGAAGGGCAGAAAACAGTTCAAATTCCGCAACTGAAATAAAAAAAACAATATATGACTGGAACAATAGGTCTTAAAAGGCCTCTGGTCATTCATGCGCTCTGTTCAAGTAAGTGCACAAACCATGGCCAAATGTAAAGTTTATGGAATGTTCAAGCTCACATTGTAAGCAACGTTTTCAAGAGATGAGCAGGAGAATGAACACTCCAAAGGCAGATTCCGTGAGGGGACACGTATTTCGAAAGCCCTTTGTTCGGAAAACCCAGGTTAAGGTCAGGCATGTGTTTCTGTGTCCAGTTAGTTTAGACAGTATTGGAAGTTGATGGGGCGTTCAGAACATGTGCTTTTGAAACGTAGCATGATGCACCTTCTTTGGAAGCAATGCTTTCGTATTATTTTGTTCTAAAACAGTAAACTATATTCAAATTAATCCTGATAAATTGATTTGTAATCATATGTAAACATTGTGTTGGCCATACCCAGAACACATAATAACATCAGAAGGGCCAGATCAGCTGTACATACCATGAAGTCATTTTAATACTATACCAAACAGTGACACTCCTCCAGATGTCAAATGTACAAATGTGGCAGTTTTAGGTGGAGATCAAGAACATGTACAGGCTCGTACACCTGAAGTCAACTTGAGTCGACCTTTAATTTGCAGTTCGCAGTTCCTATCGCAAAGTACTCTTCAATGTTACTTGAGAGGGGTCAGATGCCATCTCAGAGGGATACATAATAGTGAAAAGTCTATATATAATGTGTTTGTGTTTCACTTGTGACAGAGAGATGCATTATTTGGGATTTGAACCAAAATATAGGCTTTGGATTTATATTCCTAAAGTGGATGGTGGTCAAGTGGTCAGCATCTTTAGTTAAATCAGGTTTGACTATACAGTAGTTCTCAGAAGAAAGCTGTCAGTCAAGCTTGCACATCCTTTTCCTTGTTAATTTGGCTTTCTGGTTTACGTAATATAACCTTTTGTTAACTCTTGATAGTGCAACTTTAAGGCTGACTTTCAGTTTAGTAGGTACTCCTACTGCTTCTGGGAAAAGCAATGGGCGTTTTCCATTGATGTGCCAGCCTCCTCCATTCCATGTTATTTAAACGTGGAGCGCAAACGGGTGAAGTGTCAAAACTTGAGCCACGATGGAGCCGCTCTGCGCGCTTCTCTGCTCCTTGCTCCTGAGCGCTGCGTGCGCCCTGCCTCACGACGGGATCCACTGGACATACACAGGTGAGAACACATGATCCTCATTCTCCTCATGATAAACCTTTACTGAAATGACAGTGTCATGGTGTACTGACGTGTCGTGGTTAAAGATCGCACGTAAACTTTTATCAACTTTTGAGTAATAGACGCAAACACCTGGAAAAGGCTGCGAACAGAAGATGGACTATGTCTCAGGATCATCACTCGAACTAAGTAAACGCAGTGACTCACCGCGTGGTCAATATGCTTGTTATAATTTATTATATTAGTGTTGATGATGAAGAAGTAAGTATTTAGTAGTTACAAGTAAAGACTACAACGTTTACTGTACTACAATGTAATGTATGTTCATTACTTTGGCAGTACTTTTACCGTAACGGGATCAAAACGAAATCATTACAAATCCCATGAGTTTACCATCTCATGTAGCACTGAATCCTATATTTCACCAATTGATATTGCACAATTCTGTACTGCTCAATTCCGCTTTGCACTGACCTGTAGCTTCATAAGCAACAGGAGCAGCATTATGATATATGATCACATGCATGTCTCTTAGCCAGAGATGTTTAAAGGTAGGAAACCCTTGGGCATTGACAGGGGAACATTTTTCCAGAAGCTACTGCCCTGATATGACAGAACGTTCTTAGAAAAATGCCAGTTCACAATTCCATCTAGTGATAGCTCAAGTCACTCAAGACCCAGCATCACTAGATCTCTGATTCAATCACTCATTGCTGGAGGCGCCAAACTGTGTAAAAACCTTGTAGATAATATCTAATATATTGCTCTTATAATATAGGCCAATTTAAATAGTTTGAAGCTTGCAAAGTAAGCTTATATTTGCGTATATATTCTAGAATAGAATTTCACTTGCAGGTGCCCATACAACTTGAAGGCAAACTTTTTATATCATTAGATTCCCAATTGATAGTCTGAAAGTCCTTTCTACTGACCACGTCATGTTATCATGTCATGTCATGTTATTCATCACCTTTAAGGGACAATAATTAGACCATAGTGGTTTTGTACTGGACAAGAATATTTCAACCTTTGTGACTTTCTTTCTCGTGGAATGGCCTCAGAATCATCTCTAAACTATGCATTGTAGAAGAATTTATTTCCAACCTGTACGCAAATATTTACAAATAAATGCACATGGTCAGAACATTGAATGGATGAAGCAAACATTTATATTAGAACAAGAAGTCTGACTTTTGACCGTTGTCAAGCTGCTCTCCACCACAATTCTCTTTAGGAATGTTGTGATGTCACATAAATGCAACCTATTCTTTCAATAAGAGAATAAGAAAAATAAATGATGTCGCCTTTTGATTTAATATGTCTTCCACTGTTCCATTATTGATAATCTATGTATCTTTACTTTGTTAAAATTCCAACCTGTTATGGTTGTACTCTTTGATGATGTTGTGGTATTTCCTCGTCCTCTTTGTGCCCTCAGAAGGGGCTTTGGACCAGATGCACTGGCCCACCAAGTACCCCGCCTGTGGCGGTAAAAAACAATCTCCTATTGACATTCAGAGGAGAAGCGTGAAGCACAACCCGGACATGTTACAGCTGGAGTTGACAGGATATGACACTCAAAAAGGCAACTTTCTAATGTCCAACAATGGGCACTCAGGTATGAGATTCAGAATATTAAAATCATTCTTCTAACAAATCTGTTGTGTGTGAGATGTACTCTATATCAACAAGTCTGTTTGTATGTTAACATGTTTGTTTGTATCTATGTTTAGGACCCCCTCAAAAATGGGATGATTCATCTCAAGGACTTTTCTTGATAAACTTAAATTAAACTTGAGTCTCATGTGTTTTTCTCTCAGTTCAAATTGACTTGCCTCCGTCTATGGCTATCACTAAGGGGTTGCCAGGGAAGTACACAGCTGTACAGATGCACCTGCACTGGGGCGGGTGGGACCTAGAGGCCAGTGGAGCTGAGCATACCATTGATGGCATCCGCTACATGGCAGAGGTAAGTGGCCCCAGAGATGCTACTGTGTAATACTTTTTTTACACTCTCTACCATGTCCATGTCCTTCCTGTGTTATCTAAAGTGTTTGCACATATCCCACACAATGGTCTAGACATGTGCTTTTGTGGGCACATGTTAATTAATTATGGTTTGAAATGTCCTTGAAATGAAGAGAAATTATCACAACAAGCAGTTATTACCTCTGCCAAAGATATCTTGAATTTTAGTGTTGTAAGGATATTTCAGCTGTTCTGTTTCTGAGGGTTTTAGTAAATACCACCAATACCCCCTTATGGAATAAAATGCCAGAATTGGGATGATTCTAACGGCATGAAAACTATATCAGTTGGAGATCAATGTTTGATTTGAGTCTCCATATTTTCAGATCATTCTTTGTGCATTTGATGTCTTTCAGCTCCACGTGGTCCATTACAATTCCGACAAGTACAAGAGCTTCACAGAGGCTCGAGATAAGACAGACGGACTTGCAGTGCTGGCCTTTTTCTATGAAGTATGTATGGCACCACTTCCTTTTATCCTTATCTGAAGCCCCTTCACTTCTCTGTGCTTTTGTTTACAAACTACAGGAAGCCTTACACAACATGAATTACCAATAAGAATGAGAGATTTGGCTCAGATCGACACAACAAAAGCCCTCAGACAAGTGTTTATTGATAAATCAAAGCCCTTTGAAGATTCTGGCTCCGGTTTCCGTGTCCAGCTCAATACCAAATGGGCACTACAGTAGATAGCATTGAGAACATTTCTGAATTAATGCTGGGTGTACTATTTTAAGAATTGAACTAGAACATTCTGTTGTTGCCTAAATATATCCTTTTATATTAGCTATATTTCAGCCATATTTCCAGAATAACAGATGTTTTTCAAGCCCTCCTGAAATTGGTGTAGTTTTCTGTGGTAATCTAGATGTGAGGTATTGTTGTTTCTGCTGATACTTTGACTCTTTCAATCCTGTGGAGTTTGTTTTAGTTTGGTGGAGCAGCTAAGGATGAAGGGAGTTTATTTAGTGGCAAACGTTTTTCAAAAATGACTTGACAAATCTGTCTTCACTCAGGATTAGACAAGACAAATATGTTCAACCTGTGTGTATAGCCAATGTTCAATCTAAGGTGTAACTCAGCAGGATTTAGCATTATCCGTTTATCCCTATCATGTGCCTTCTGTATGGCGACCTCGCTCCCATCTCTGTGTGGAGTGAGAGACAAATGCCCACAATTGTAAAGCACTTTGTGACTCAGGTCTGTGAAAGGCGTTATAAAGAATTCTACTACTACTACTACTATATGTACAAGCCAAACACATCTCAAAAGGCAGAAAAGAAAAAAAAAGAACAATACTGAAAAGAAAGATAAGTAACTGAACTGAGAGTAAACCACAGGAGCAGGACAAAGGGAGAAGAGGGTTGTTAACAGGGAGGCGCAGGTAAAACACTTAAGGGCTGGGCAGACAATCAACAAAACAGAAGATGATGTAAAACCATCACCTAAAATAATTTCCCAAAAAGTACCAACAAAATTCACAGCATAACTCCCCAATGAATAATGTTCTCTCTAATAACTATCTGTATTGATAAACGCAACAGCCAGACAAAATTCAGTTTTAGTTTGATGTCTTGAATGTTGGTCCTTTCTTGTTGAGAATATACTATGTGACATATTTGCATCAGAGAATAATCTGTCTATTGTGTTGCCTTGTGTGTTTCCTATGTGCGTTGTGCTATACCAATAAACTTGCTTTGCCTTTCAGGACGGGCATTTTGAAAACACCTATTACAGTGACTTCATCAACAACTTGGCCAGGATTAAATATTATGGTAACGTCTCCTTTGTTCTGCTGAAGTCAGATGAAGCAGATTGTGATGGGATTTGAATGTGCCTTGTTCAGGTCAGTCCATGAACATCTCCAGTATTGACGTGCGCTCCATGCTTCCTGAGAACATGAACCACTTCTTCAGATACCAGGGGTCCCTCACCACGCCGCCCTGCTACGAGAGCATCTTGTGGACAGTGTTCGACACCCCCATCACGCTCTCACACAACCAGGTTACAATACGTTGGCATTTATTATACGACAACTTTTGATCAATTTTCTGATCACCTGAGCTATCTTTAATATTCGTATCAGCCAATTGAGAAAATATAAGTATGAGGTAGTATCCCTCTTCTTTAGAGTCAAGTCAAACATTCCGGGATGAATCAGGACTAGTTTGAAACTCACAAATTAATGTGCTTTTTTAAATAGCAAAAAAGTTAATGGGGGTTTTGTATGGATTCCCCTTGGACCGTTTTGCTTTATTACTGGTCCCTAAATCTCATTGTCAGTGAAATTGACCTCAGTTATGAAAGGGTAATTGTTAAGAGAAACTTTCTCTTTCTACATTCAATTAGATTCAAGCCGCAGACATCGCCTTTTACAATTAGGTGACTGTTTGAGCTTTCTTTGAGCAGACATTTTTCCCACTTACGTATAATTAGAGTTAATGAGTCACTAGAGGCCAAAACTACAGGCCCTCAGCTTCAGCCATTGATTTGCACTCCAAAGGGTTCCCAAATAGATGTTGAGATAGAAAGTGACCCCACACTATTGGATTGACCATAACTTTGGTGTTTTGTGCAGATCCGTAAACTCGAAAGCACATTGATGGACATAGATAATAAGACCTTGTGGAATGACTACAGAATCGCTCAGCCTCTGAATGACCGAGTGGTGGAGTCCTCTTTCCTCCCACGTCTTGGAAAAGGATGTACGCAACCAACCGAGTCTCTGATCTTAGTGAAATATGATATAAATTATGTGAAGAGAAATAATGGTGTTTATATTTTTAGCCTTTTGTCGGCAAGATGAAATTGAATCCAAACTCCTCAAAATCGAGGGTTTGATCACATCTATCGGGAGGCAAATGAATTCAGGTATGGAATAACAGAGATTATGCATCATTTATTTGTGCTATGCTAATGTTTTGTTTTTGTTTAAGGAGGAATGCGTGGACCCAGTCCCTCCAGGCAGGGTGAGACAGCTTCTGAAGAATAGTTTTTGTGCATACCACTGTTATAAAACCATACTTTTTTGAAAAACATAAAGCTTTCCATTTGATACATCAAGCTTGCATATGGCTATTTCATGTCATTGCCCTACTTGTAATTTTTGCAGAACATCGTGGACTCTACCCGCTCGTGTTGGACTTCCAGGAAAAGAGCTACGGCAGTTATGCGCTGGCTCGACTTTCCCAAGCGATGGACATGGACCAGTTCACAGTCTGCATGCACGTGAGGCCCGCAATCGACGGCGTTCACACTGTGCTGTCTTACTCCAGCAACGGCCACGATAACGAACTGATGATTTCCATTGACAGTGAAGTAGGACTGTGGATCGGCAACGAGTTTGTCAACCTCCCCCATAATTACAGATCTCACGACTGGGTTAACTACTGCATCACATGGACGTCCAACACAGGAGGTGCGGAGTTGTGGGTGAACGGGATGGTAGGGGAGCAGCGGTACCTCAAAATGGGGTACAGCGTCAGTCCAGGAGGGGTTTTCATCCTGGGCAAAGATCAGGACGGGCTGCTTGGGATCTCGAGCTCAGACGCCTTTGTAGGGAAGATGACGGATGTGAATGTGTGGAACTATGTGTTGTCCACAGCGGATATCAGGGACCAAATGTCCTGTGGGAGAAACAGTACAATAGTGGGCAAT
Source organism: Pomatoschistus microps (assembly GCA_029875035.1). Taxonomy (NCBI): domain Eukaryota; kingdom Metazoa; phylum Chordata; class Actinopteri; order Gobiiformes; family Gobiidae; genus Pomatoschistus; species Pomatoschistus microps. Next base: position 965 of record JAPMNZ010439038.1, on the reverse strand, counting down.
GTGTTCAGCTGGGGCACTACTCCTTTGAGCCTGTTCGGAGGAGTGCAGTTAGATTCTCGATATAGATGTACATAAATAAAGCTGTGATTCTGCTGCCTTTGGAATGTGAGGCCTTATTTTGCTGGTATAAACTATTAAATCCCTTATATTGATATAAATATATTGGTGGTTGTTCTATACCTATATTAACCATCAGTGCTGTGTAACACATTATGTTATGCTTGGTGTTCACTGTATATTTTCTTGTTTTGTCAATAAAAGTGTAATCTTATTTTTTCCCCTTCTCTGTTTTGTTATATTCTACATTGGCTCAGAACATGCACAACTGGTAAATCATTCCTGGAGATCTCATGCCTCCATGGCAATAATGCAATAATGCATAAGACAATGCAATGACATTTTTCTTTCCTATGAGGACAATAATTAACTTATCTTTAAATCAAAGGTACTCTACTTTCAGCTCCAGACTATTGAAACAACCAAAGTTGGAAAAAAGTGTATATTTGTGTATGTTCACGTTATGTTACTGTTCCCGGTAGGGAAAAGGTGTCCTCAGCTTTTAATTTATCTTTCAACTATGTTGAGAATGTTATACAAAACACATCTGAATTAAAGAAGGAAAACACATTTTAATGTCAAATAAAATATGTTGTCAACTATAAAACACGGACACGAACTGCACTCTGTGTATGAAAATGTACATGAATGTATTGAATTATTACATATGAGTGCAAATAAGTATCCATGTGAGTATGCATGTGAGTATGCATGTGAGTGCACATGTGAGTGTGCATGTGAGTATGCATGTGAGTATGCATGTGAGTGCACATGTGAGTGTGCATGTGAGTATGCATGTGAGTGTGCATGTGAGTGTGCATGTGAGTATGCATGTGAGTATCCATGTGAGTATGCATGTGAGTATGCATGTGAGTATGCATGTGAGTATGCATGTGAGTATGCATGTG
>JAPMNZ010437942.1:0-10198 GCA_029875035.1 Pomatoschistus microps | reverse complement strand
CTCAGAAAGGCCCTGTTTCGACCGGGATTCGAACCCAGAACCTTCTTGCTGAGAGGCGAGAGTGCTATCCACTCAGCCACCGTGCCGCCCTATTGGTTTAACATAAAGATACTGAAATACTTGTGAGGAATGGCAACATGATCCAGATCTCTATTATGGGCCGAGTTCAGAATAACACATAGGTTTTAACAATATGGCAGATAAGAGAAATTCAAACAAAGAATCCTTTCATACTAAACATGCAAGTACTGGGCACAATGAACAAACACGCTTTCCATGGGAGAATATAAAATCAGCATCTGAAGTATGTTACAGTATGTCACTTAAACAGGTGTGAACAAGATTATTTAAACTTATTCAATGTCAAATTATAGTCACAGTGTACTTACCCCTAAATCTTTTCCTGCCCACTTGCACTCATCCCGTTTTGAGGGTGTAGCGGGCCACGTAATCTGTACAAAGGGGATAGAGACAAAATCATGTGATGCAAAAGGTGAGCAGAGGGTTTTTTAATTCTATTTATTCAATGAACAGGTCTAAATTCTCAAAATTATATCTCCTTTCTTGAGGTAAATCTCTAGCATATGGTTGCACTTTGTTATATGAGGAATAGGATTGGTTGTCAAATAAATAATGGCTTTGTGTTGTCCTGAAGGCACATCCATTTGTAGCCCCCGGTGTCAGAGTATAAACACACATGGAGTCTGAGCCGCAACAGCGAGGAAATGATTATATCCTCTATATCCAGAGAGAGGGAGTCGCCTTTGGCCACACATGTGGATCGGCTCACGCACTGTATGAAGATACATGTCCACGAAGCACATGGACTTTGAAATAGACTGTTATACAAACATAAGAGGATTGATTTATTGTCTGTATATAGCATCTAGAATTCTTTAGAAAATAAATAATCACACATTGCAAAATCAGAACATTTCTCATAAAAAAAGTAAAAGAAAATCAAAATCTGTAGACAGGGCAGACAGGGCTTTCAAGAGTCCTCCAGAGCTGCCCCAGTGTGCAGCCTGCAGGCGGCGGGTCTATGAAAGCACCCAATCAGATAAAAGAGCAGCTAACCTAGTCCAGGTGCTGTAATGGAATTATGGACAGCCCTGTCTGGACCAGAGTTATGGCCTCCAGACGCAGTGGACAAAGAGGTGAAGTGATGAGAAAAGTATAGAGTAGGGGAATCCTTACCATTCTGTGGTCTCTGTTAATGTTCACAAGGTCAAACGAGAATATGTGGTCCTCTGCACCCACCAATAACCTCCCTCGCTCCTCATCAAGTAGAAATGCATCGTAGCTTGAACTGTTGGCTAGGCCATTGAAGGTTACAAGATTACTAGACTCCAACATCTCTGCAAAACAAAACAAAGGAAAAAAAGAATTTGAATAATAAACAGACAAAAAAACAGTAGTATTGTAATATACTTGAAGGCAGGTTTGGGGTTCCCCTCTGGCTGTGTGAGGGGCCTCTCGCACATGTCACTCAGGTGTAGCGTGAGACATTGAGAGTGCGCGCAGCATGCCCCAATCAGAGACTCTGTGCTGACTGTTGAGCCGTATGATTGTTTAAATTATTAATTTGGTGCTGGGCCATACAGGCAGACAGTGTATGAGCACCAGTGGGTCTTTGTGGCATTTAACAGTAAAGATAATATAATGCAAATGAACTTTTAGTATAGGGTGAGTGCACACATGTTTCACCCCATGGTTCCAGTCAGGTGCACAGGGATGGTCTTACATGTCCTATCTCACATAAACTCAATTAAAATCTGCAATTATTCTGATTAAATTAATGTTGGATTATTACTTGTTATATGTCATCAGTGCTCATGCATGCACACACATGAGAAGCTTTCAAGTATTCCATAATGTATGATCATCTCCTGGTAGCTATAAGCCTGTAAATATATGTTTAGGTAAGTCATATGCCACCTTAATAACATAAAGATTTTGCATGAAGTAAAACAAAAAATGCGGTCTATATTAAGTCATCTATTAAACACGCAAAATTCAAACAGCCATCTGTCCCACATTGGGTTACAGGAGAACAAACAAAAACATGTGCTTAATGCTATCACCCCAGGTACAGGCCTTTCATGCATCACTTTTACTTTCACACAACATTGTTCATCATCATCAATGTCACCAGCACAGCCCCCCACCAAACCGCAGACACACCCCACCCCCCGGCTAACATGTAACTACACTGTACATATGCAGGAATGCTCGTGGTCCGCTCTCCCAGTGGAGCTCTGATTGACGGACTGCTATAGGAGCCATCTGTGCCCACTCGCCGTGTGTGTGTGTGTGTGTGTGTGTGCGTGTGTGTGTGTGTGTGTGTGTGTGTGTGTGTGTGTGTGTGTGTGTGTGTGTAAGATCTTGGACATCTGTGTCTACATGAAAGCAGGGATTGGGAGAAGAAAGTAGTGTGTACGGAAAGCAAGAGAGAGAGGGGAATGGTTGTCACCTAATAAAGACAGTCACAGCTCATCTGCGTCAGGCTGGTTTTCAGGGTAAACGTGTTTGAGGAAGAGGAGAAGGTGGGTGCAGGCTCCATGTCTTCAGTGGAGCTCAGGGTTTGGGTGTGTTCAAGCGCAGATGGGCAGAGCGTGCAGGCGTGGATGTGAGAGAGAGAGTGGAGGTATTTGTGCTCCTGCTGGTCAGGCCGACACCCTGGCAGCAACATAAGGGATATATGCTGCTCAAGGATTAATGGACCAAAATAGATCTGCTTATGTTTAACTCACAACAAGTAGTATAATTGGTTTACTTTTCAGGAAACAAACTATTTCTGTGTCCTGTTAGTGTTGCATAACGATCATAAAATAGCCCTAATATATTACCATTAATACATATCTGTGGAGCAGATTAACAATAAATGAATAATCAATGCCATTATTTATATTTTAAAAGTATTATAACACAATAAAAAAACAAAGGCCAAAATGTATGTCAATGCAACCTTGTAACTTTTAGGAGGTTGTATGAGCATAGAAACAGAAACATTCATATCTGGCATCCCACAATCGTTTCCCTACATGTTTCTTATTAAATTCTTTAATTTTAGTAGTAATTTATCTTTAATACATTTTCAGGGCTCTACCTTTTGTCTGTTTCTCATCAAATTCCAGAAGAAGGGATAAACCATCTCTATTCTTCATGAAGATTGGTAAAATGACTACATGTATATGAAAATACGTCAGGTTTTAATCACAATGGTTTTTTTTTTAAGTTTTTGCAGTACAATTAAATCATACAAAAATAATAAGATTAATATGCTTTATTTGTCCAACAGTGGGTAAATTTCAGTGTTGCCTCACACGTACAGACCAGTAGGAATGAGGAGCACACAAGATAAGTGAACATAAAGTATAGCACAACTCTATAAACTTTAAGAAATAGAATAAAATCTCTATTTTTAGCTTTAAAAATATGCAAAGTAAAAAACAAAATACTGTATATTCTAGTGCAAGAAATATATACATGATGAATTTGTTAAAAAATCTGTAGAAACAAGTTTATTTAGGTAATATCCTTTGTATGCAAATTGCCTGCCGGGTCTTTAATATTCACATTTCTCAAAGTATTGTAATATAATTGATAGAATGTCACTACAAATGCAATAGAATGGCCTTTAGCGTATGCATGGGACACTATTCAAGAATGTAAGCGTAGAAACCTGAAGACCAAAGCATGAAAAATGCAGACCTATAAAATGATACAGTTTGCCCTGTCTGATTTATGAAGCTATCTTTTCCCCCTTTGCTGCTTTGGCACAGTGCATGCAACTGTATCATCTTCTCATCTGAAGCTGGGAGCACGGAAGCCTCTGAGGTCAGTCACGAACGTTATTCTCTGCTTGGGCAAAAAAGAACAAAAACACACGCATATTTCAATTGTGAAGCTGATCTGCCATCGAGTTCACCAACACAAATACACACCAAAGAGTTTTATCTCACATTCATCACAATTCAACAGGGGCGTGAGTACCTAAGGACCTCCAATCCAAACACTGAGAAACACGAACGATGGATATATACAAGGTGGACTGAGAAACATGCCGCAAAAACAGAAAAACAACAGCCACATTTCCTGAGTGACATAAACACATTCATATTGACCTTTATGTTTGCGGCTCATCCATTTTGCCTCGACATACAGTCCATGGAACAAAAAGAGTTGTAATCAAATCAATGGTTTTGCTTGGACAGCAGCTTCCAGGCAACACAGCCCTACTCAGCATCTTGCTCGAAACGCAGCACAGAAAAATCACATAGACATCATTGAAAAAATTTGCCGTTTACAAATGTTCCCATCAAGAAAGACTATACATTGTCCATAGATCACGTCATCTCTTTTGCAGCCGATTCTCGTCCACCTTCTCCTGTTACACAAAGAGTCTGCGGATTTTCACAGGCACATTGACTTCAGACAGTGCATACATCCAGGTGGGCTTTGCAAACACCATTATAGCTATCGCCTGCATGTAAATATATGCGGCTTAGAAATACACGCAAAAGCAAATATGCACCTGTGTTTATTATCAAACCTCTTTGTTCAATACACACGGTCAATCCATATCACAGCGTGGCATTGTGTTTCGGAAATAAAGCCTCCTGAAGTAGACGGCAATAAAAACAGCCTTTTACAATTTTACAAAAGAACACCCCAGCACTAATTATCACATGGTTGGAAGGCAGTCACAAGTATCACAGGCGCAAAACCACAGCAGTGGCAACAGTTCAGCGAGTGGATTACAATTTTTTTTTTTTTTTTACTTCTTGTTGCTACACAACACTTTTGAATCCAATTCATGTATTACATAAAAACAAGTGTACAGGGTGCAAGGGCAATATGAATTATCTGAACAAACTCAGCAAAGTATTACATCGACAACATACCGGTATATAAAACAACATACCAGTATATAAAATGTGAATCATTCCAAAACTTTGGAATTAAAACATGATTTCAAGTTATATTTTATTAGTCTTCAGTTCAGTATACTCACAAATCACATCATATCAAAGCCATATATTTTTGAAAACCCCAATCGTCTTGAGGGACTTGACACAATAGTTGATTTGCCAACAGAATAATGTCCCAGGGCATCTCATACCCAGACCCTTCCTCTTAATTAGAGAAAACTAACAACAACAGGGAAATGACCCAAAATGTACACAATTTTTTTTTTCATATAGTCGTATAGTAAGTTTTATATCCATGGAACTACCTCCAAAAATCCACGTAGCGTTTCTTTAAATACTCACAATACAACACAGCTGCATAATGGCTTTCCCCCTAGAGTTAATGCCACCGCCTGCATAGAAAGAAGGCCTGATACTTTATGTGAGCAGCTGAAACTGTACTCTAACTCAATCCATTCACATAAATCATAATACATTTCTCTATCAAACTTCATTATGCAAAACAACTTGGCGCTTGTCTTTTAAAAGCTCCTGAATTAGAAGAATCACATTTAAATTTCTAGTGCATTTGTCTGTGAAGCACTCTGCGGCCCCCTCCTCCCGCAGACAGGCAGTCAGACGCCCACATGCAGCTCGTGCTGGAGTGATGAGCGCTCATAAAGGGAAGGCGACAGGGCATTAAATGATGTTTATCTGAAAGTGTACGTTCAGTGGGAAATGTCGGTTTGAGTGACACTAAACAAGGCCTGTCTGATGGAAAAAATACCACTCAAGTGCATTTTATTCACTTTGTAGAACGGGTAAGGTTTGAGATACGTAGGATTTAAAACAAAGATGATCAAAACAACTGGTGAAAAGCAGTTGTCTCCTCTGCGAGATAATGTAGAGTCAGACCAGGCCAGCACGCATCCTCAGTTCTGTTTTAAAACTACACATGCAAAACAGAACATATGGCAAGGAACTCAAGAAAAAAAATATAATACATAGTATAACATACAAATATTTTAATATAAAGCTTGATTTAGGAAAATTTCATGTATCTATTTTTTTACATGATGCAATAATATCTGCAGTGGTTAGATTAGGGCTGCATGATTATTCACAATGAATGGCAAAGAATGCAATTATTTGAGGTATTTGTAAACAATAGTGGGACTCAACATATGCAAAAAAAATTCTCACAAAAACTATATAAATTATACTTTTTTATAAAACGTAAAAGTGTAAAACCACAAGGGCGTAAAAACACAATCTGGAACGTTTTTATTTAAATGTAATGTTTTCTGGCAGAAGTCTTTTTTCCTCATCCCAATTGAGACAAAATGTCTAAATGTTTTTCCCAACCCAGGTCTGACTATAAGAGTTTTGTGAGGAAAATAGCTTTGCAATCAGTATATTCAAGTTGTTTTCAATGAATAATGATTTTTCTACCAAAAACTAAAGGTTGCTTCTACTTAAATGTGTTGGAATCATGTATTAAGTTTTTTCTCCTCCGCATTTTTTCCTTGAAGTTGTTATTTTCACGGAGTATTTTTAAACATACATGATATTGAAAATTGCATCGCAACCCAACGTCGGTCGGAAATATCACATTTAAATATCTAACCAAAATTGTGCAGTTCCAGTTTTGTACAGTAAGTGTAGTGGTTTTGTTTGACACGCCGCTCTCCCAGACTTCCCTCACTTCTCTGTGTGTGGCGAGGTTCACATTGAGCTGTTCTCACCGCAGCCTTTGCCACAAAACACAGGTGTCTGTAAAGAGACCAGACACACGGCCAGTGGAAATGTGCAAAGGGCTTTACTTCACAAAGCATTCAAATATTATCCTAAGCATCTGGGATATCCGCACATACCTCCACAGCTCACCTCCGCACCCGTTTGTCCTCTTAAGCTCTTTCCTTTCTCTTTAAGCACAGAAGCAGGTGTGGGTTGGTTTCTACGACAACAGTCGCTGGAACATGACTTGTATAAGTCAATGGAGCTTTTTCTCAATTCAGGTGAAGCTGAGAGACAGGAAGCTCAGGAGATAATAGAGATGGCGATTTAACTCCTAATGTTTTTTGTTTGTTTGTATGGACAAGTTTAAAAGTGCAAATGACTCCTTTAGTCACAACAGTAATTCAACCCAAATGACAACATGATAAATGATAATAAATGAAAATAGATCAGACCAGCTGTTCCCAAAAGTCTTAAGCGCAGTCTCCTCACTTCCTAAAATATTTAGTAACACTATTTCCAACCAATATGCAATGTTTTTGTCGGCCAATTAAACCACAATAAGATCATATTACTGTATTGTCATTGTTAAAAGCATTAGTATGTTTGCATTCATTAACCAATGTGTTTTGATAGTGAGAATTCAATCAGAGAATTAGACGACTTTTTCAAAATAGTTTGTATCTATTTATAACTAAACTTAATATAATAATATCTCTATTTACTTAGTTCTCTTAGTTATACATGATAAATGATAATGAAATGAAGTGGAAGAAATACCAAATGGAATGTATTGGGCAAAACTTTTCATTCAATGTTATGATTTTGTTTTCATCTCTGAAACTAGTTCTTTGTTCATTCCCAACTACACACTCAATTCAAAAGTTATTTTGCAGCACTTTCTTTTTATAGGGTATTCTATTTTATAGCACATTTCATATTTCGCACGTTAAATTTCCCAGCCGAATACTGCAGCTCTGTTCCAAACCTCATAAATCTTTGTATATGACTACGCTTTAAGGAAGTGATGAATTTAACCACACAGGCCCATTTGTCTTATTTAAGCTGACTGCTCGATTTCGCTGTCACCACAAAGGCATTCCTGTTTTCCCGAGAGAACCCAAGGCCGTAAGTGAAGGAGGACAGCAAGTACAAAGCCGCATGTACTGGGAGAGTTGACATAAGAAAAAAAGCAGAGCCCAGAGGATCGAGACAAGACGAAAAAAAAATCAAACATAATGACATCAAATATAAAGCAAAACACACAAACCCATTGTACATAAAAATATCCTGCAGCTTGGTTGAATATGGAACGGTTTCATTAGTGTGTATCTCCGCCTGTCATTGGCCGGCTGCACCGCACAGACCACAGACGGCTCGGGCTTAGCCATGCTCGCCACACTCAAACACGAGCGGATACTGGGACGGCTGTAACGAGCCTCTTGTTTTACATTTCATTTAGGAAAAACCCACAGACTTCGCCGAGCAGGCAAACTCACTCTGAAATTTGAACGGAAATATCATGTTTCTTAAGTTGGATGAGGGATACATCTTTGAAAATACAAGACAACCTAATTCAACAATGAAATATTTGTATTTTAATATATTTTTTGAGTATCTAAAGTGTCTAAATCTAAAAGTATTTGACGTGAATCAATGGGACTTGCTTGGGGACAATGTGGCAGGCTACATTCTTCCCGGACCATGTTTTGATTATTTTTCTTCTATGTAAATGAATGGGAGTCAATAAATAATATTAGGTTTGCAACTTCATAGCACCATAGCAACCATAGCAACCATAGCAACCATAGCAACCATAGAATACAACTAAAGCACATGTTTCTCTGGAAAACAAACACATGAGTGAAACAAACGTAATTCATAAAAAAAATCTGTCTACAATGCAGCATGATTGATCTTTTGTACAGTTTTAGTTATATCCAACATCAACAAACTAATTATGGTAAAAGAAAACAACAACAAAACTTCCAAAAATAATATGGAAGCCCATATTCATAAATAAATACATTAATTGCCAAATGATGAGCTATTAAAAAAAAACCTTCCACCAACACAAAGAATACACTGGCATTCATGTCTCTTCTCTTCTGTTAATACTTTTATTTATGAAATACATATTTTTGAAATTGTATAACCAAAGTAGCTTTTGCTGTTATTCAAATAAGGCAAATGCGTTTGGCAATCATGTTTTCCAAATGAAATTACAACGGTGTGAAAACTAGTCAACCCTCCACACAAGAGGACAATGCTGAATAGTGCGCCTCAATATGAACCACAGTAAAATTATTTATTCTGTGCCAATAAAATGATTTATTTTGTGCACAAAGACGATTCTAAACGGCCCAGTGACTGTAGGTGTGCCATTGTGGAGCCAGGTTTGATGAATGAACTTTGAAGGAGGCAGGCTGTGGTCATGTGCGGAGCCTGTTAGTGCGGCCTGTCAGCTGAGACGTGAAGCCCGAGTCAGTGCTGCCATTTTATTAGGAATTAATGAGGCAAAGTCGCACATCTGAAAGTGTCGCCAGCAAACTGTGACAGTGCAGTCTAATGAACAAAACCATTTCCCCCACTAAAATGCCACAAGATGTAAAATAATAATATTGGTGGAGAAAATTTGAACCGGAATCAAAGAGAATACTAATAATAATAAACAATTACAATAGCAATACAAGCATTAAACAGCCAAATAAAACCCATATATATTAAAGCTGGAGTACTTCACTCTGAAACCACAACAATAGCTGTAATAAAAACAAGTTCAGTTTGGTTCTATCACTAGTTTCGTAAACATGTTTTTGTGGCCTCAGCTTCAGTGAAAAGGAGAGGACTACCTTCACTCAGCCTATCAGCTCTCATGTCAAATAAAACATGTCTGAAGTGTTCAATTAAACTAGACTCTTTCTATTGTGACTGAAACCATTATTATTGTACAAAAAAGTGAAGTACTACCGTTTTAAAAGTAGCTTTTTTACTAAATTAAAAATATATGAATCCTCATACATTGCAGTGCACATACATTCATGCACTTTTCTACACGCAAAGCGCTTCACACACAATCACTCACACACACATTCATCATTCACAACAGTATACGCAGACACTGGGGGCCTCCTCGAGGTTTCCCACTTTTCTCCCACTGGGTCTTTCCTTGCCGATGCAGGAGGGTCAAGGACAGTGGTGATCATCCAGGACATTAACTTTTATTCACATTGGCCTTCAGCCCCTTAGGGACCAACGGCTCTACGTGTTTTTTTTAACATTGCATTCCCTGTGTTTGAACTGTTGGATTCTCTGATCTGTGCTGGCGAAGTTTGTAAAGTCCTCTGAGACAACTGTTGTTGGATTCGGACTATACAAAAATAAATTGAAGTGAACTGAATTGGGATCGAGGCAAGTGTCTTGTCCAAAGACCCACAGCAGCATTCACCAATGGGAGATTTCACACCTGCGAAGTCCATTTGCCCACGAGACCAATGGTTTTTATGTCAGGAGCAGGATTCAAAGCTCAGACACACATTAAATGAGCT
>JAPMNZ010426263.1:0-13733 GCA_029875035.1 Pomatoschistus microps | reverse complement strand
TCCAGGCTACGCCCATTTGGAGGGAGATTTGTAACAGGAAATGTGAGTGACGTAAGCCTCGAGGAGCGGGGGTGAGAACCACTTTAATAACAAATCAAGGAATAAAACAAGGATTTCTATCGGGGGCCTTTGTGAAAAAGGTGTGGGTTATTGAGTTGACAAAACTCTTGTCTATTCAGATATGATTTTCCCAGCTGGATTAATCTGCATATCTGGGAACCAGAATCAGCGAGAGTGGGGGAGGTTGCAGTACCACTTTTTGCCAGATTTTTACATACTGCTCCTTTAACCCTCCTGCAAATCACTGTCACTTTCCCAAACATGTAATACATTTAGGGCTGTCAAACGATTACATTTTTTTAGTTTATTAATCGCATAGTAATGGTGAGTTAACTCACGATTAATAGCATTTTTAACATTCTATTTAAAATCCACTCCAATTGAAGTTAAATGAGATTATCAAATGTAAGATGAGAAATCCTTTATTCGTCCCACAGTGGGGAAATTTCGAATGACGCATTGTCATTCATACCAAATGTACTTAAATCTGTTAGATTTGCTCACAACCTTTTACTTTTGGGCACAACCAACATGAGCTGTTAATGAAAGGGGAAAATGTACGTACTCCAGCTTTAAGTTTAGTTGCGTTTCAGGAGGAGACACAGACACTTCCTGAGGCTCCATAGTTCAGCTCAGCGGTGTATTTGTGTGCACAGGTTACGCAAAGACACGCACACAACATGCAGAGATTAGTTCTGTGCGTGTATGGTCTTGGATATGACCACGTTTCCGCCGTGTTATTGTTAGCGGCTCACAGCCGCTGCGTGTCCAGAGCGGCTGCAGCTGCCCCAGCTGCCCCGGGTCAGAACGCTGCAGCCACAGAGGATGCGGACTTCAGTTCATAGCAAACAGCCAGTGTTATTATGGGATACATGGGCGGGTCATTCGGACTCGTGTCAATGCGTTAAAATATTTTTAAACGCAATTAATGAAAAATAGATTTAATGTGCATTAACGCGATAATTTTGACAGCCCTACATAAATTACAAGGTAGCTGTACATCTCCTTACATCTTACTGGGATGAGTGTTTTAACTTTTTATGCAATTTTTAAATGGGGCTTTAAAACTCACCAAGCAGCAAGTATAGACGTTTTATTACCATATGTTCTACCGTAAGTTTTGAAATGTGTGGGTTCAATTCCATGTCCAAAGGATGGCTGCGTCAAACTTTGATAAATCCTAAGAATGATAATAAACTAGCTGCTGTTTGTCTTGTTTCCACCAGGGGGTACCAGTGCTCATAGTTGGCCATCACATCCTCTACGGTAAACAGGTGAAGCTTGAGAAGCCCTTCGCTGTCCTGGTCAAACACTCTGGACATTCCGGGGACGAGGCTGGTGAACCCTCTGAAACCATGGAGACAGAAGTCCAGGGTCCCAGCGCTACGTCTTACTTTGTGAACGCTTTGATCAAAAAGAAAATTATCTTCAAAACACGACCCAAACCCATTATTACCAATGTTCCCAAAAAGGTATAGGCTCCAATGGACAGTGAGATAATGACTCTCATCTAAAAAGTGGAAACTTTCCATGTGGACTATGTATTACATCAAGTTGTATTCTATTCTTGTAAAATAGTTTATTTATATCCCCTCCTCAAGCAGCAACAAGTTCTTTACTCTTAGATTATGGATTTCTTTAATTTTTTCAATAAACTCTTTTGTCATGTTTTAATTTTGTAAATGAAGAAGTCACAATGAATGTATAGTAATTATACTTTTATATAGATATATATTATATTTGTCCATTTTTAAAGTAAATGTAGTGGATGCAAATATTAGATTTGAAACTGATACAAGGTAAACCTGCTTAAATCAAATACAACATTTTCATCTGATCAGATCAACATTAAATTACTTATTAGAGAATTATATAACCCCTTTTAGGCCCAAAGTCCACACTGTACTTCAACATTTAGGGTAGTAACTTATTTGAACACAATAAGGGTGCAGGCTGCATAGAGTCCCTTAAATGTGTGTTCATCAAATGATTTGTATTTGTCAAGCATTTCCCTAAACACATACTTTACAGTTTGGGGCTTACAGAGTGTGTTTATGAAGGCGGGTCCCATGTTGAGGTGTAACTGCAGCAGTGAAAAGCCTGCCTGTTTCTCCACTCTGTAAAAGGACCATTCATGTGGACTCCACCTCCTCCTGCAGCAGGACGCCACATATTTAGTGACTTGGACAGAATTATTTATATACTCCCACTTGGATGCATTATAGGACAACATTTCTCGCTTGTATATATATGTTTTAGTTTTAGATTTTTTTAGCAGATTAAATATAGATTTTCATACTAAGTAATATTTTGTTTTATATTTGTAATGACAATATTCATATAATTGGACAGAAGCATAAGGTTGAGAAGATTTTTCAACAATTGTCACTAAATGAAATATAAACGTCCCGATAATGCCGTATTTTATTAAAATGAGGTGGAGGGTAGGGGCAAACTTACTGAATCATACCGAGTTGCTTGGAAATAGAATCGAATTGACCATGCCCTCTAGGTATGAATGGTATTGTGGCCTATCACCCGACTCAGAGATACCCAGCCCTACGTTTCCTTCATCCAGTTATTCATAAAATATGATCGTTTGAGAGTAAAATGAAGAGTAAATTCTCCTTTGTTTTAGCACAGTCATAGTTTCTTGAAATAGACGCTAAAGTACGTCATGGTCATCTTCTTTCCGACATTTCCTGGCTCATAAAAAATACTTTTTTTTTAGACACAATCCCCTCATTCATAAAAGATCCAGATGGGGCTTGATATGAATACATTAACATTTAGTCTGCCTCTTCCCTCTCTTTAACTCAGCAGCACTGCATCTCTAACGTGAAAACACAAGACAAACGTATGCAATGCTCCAACAAAAACATTTAGTGTGCATGCGTTCAGGGGGAATACACTGACATCTGATATTATAAACTACTGGAATATTTATATTAAGTATACAATACAAAGAGCGTTAAACACACACAGTTCTTTGAAAAAAACTGTATTTCTATAAAGCATGACTTGGCATCTTTCAGTTTATAAAAGAGACATGACAGAAAACTCACAAATGTGTGACAAATGACGCACAAATTGTATCAGCACCTCTAACAAATGTTCAAAAAACTCCTTTGATCTAACCATAAAACACAAAAGTAATTGTGCCCATGTGTCTCCTCTTAGTGGGAGATCACTCTGACCGTGATGAGATGGACTTGAGCTGTTCGTGGAATTTAAGGCATTATTCACCAATTTCCGTTTCTCACAGTGAATGAAAAATGAAATGGATTATGAGAAACAAAAGCATTAAACTGAAACATTTAGTATCGAAGCAATCATTTTAAAAACGTTTACACTGGCAGGTGCTTTCTGATAAAACATTTGTATTACTGTGAAACATGAAGACCGTCAGTGACCCTTTAGAATACTGAAAAAAAGCCAGATCTGACAGAAGCACCGCGCTGTAGACGTGGCTGCCACTGTGTAACTTTCTGGAGGTGGTTTGTCGCCTGCACCATTGAAATAGAAATAGAAATGAAAGTTCTGGAGGCTGGAGTTTAGTAATGTTATTGTGTAGAAGTAGGACTATTCAACTCGTGGTCCGGAATTCTACAGACTACTAAAATATATTTGCATTTTCTCTTGTTTAGCCGTTTTATCCTTGTTCAAGTCTCGATGTTGAAGCATATTTTTCTATTATTGTCTTACAAATATATAGAAAATATCAAATAATGATCAAACCAGATCAGATTTACCTGTAAAGTGTTGCAATGTGCATTCATCTGGTTTCGACAATCCAGTCCTCAAATGATATCAGGTAAAATATTCCTGGAACAAGGAACACAAGAACCCCTCGTCCAGGACAAGTTTTAAGAAATCCTTCACTCGTCCCATAATGGGGAAATTTCAGTTTTGTTTATTGTCATGTTTGTGAGGATGACCCCTCTAACTTGGCTCCACCTTGCAATGAGCTACAGGAAATGTTCCCCCATTACAAGAACATTTCATGGCTCTCCAGTTCTATTTTTGTACTTTTTTCATCAAAAAGTTACACAGTAGGCCTTTATTAATAATATGATTGAATTATTGCTTCATACTTATTTACCATTATGAGCAGTGGCTTGCTAATATTCACAACCAACAGCGCAGACATGCAAGTACCATGATTTATCGCAGTGCATTGACAATGTTTATTCATTTATTATATGCATCTCTAAATAAATAAATAACTTACTGAATTCTGAGTGTTGCTCACTTCACAAACAAATACAATCCAACTGACAACCCCAAAAACTAAAATTTTGATTTTCTACACTAATTTGTTATCAAATGTGTGAATTTGATAACTGATTATGGCCGATTATGCTGAAATACTGTTTGTAAGATTGTAATTATCAATTGAGTGTTTGATGAAAGTCGATGTAACAATCTCTTTCAAAGTGATCTACTGAAAGCTATGAGCATACACACATAATGCTGATGTGTTGAAGTGCAACTGATTTGTCCTGTTCCCTTTGGCCACATTGCCCCATCTCATCACTTTTAGACATCCTCTTGTGCATTACCCTCTCATAGCCACCAGCTTTGGCTCTGTTTTGAAGCACCATTGAACAGGGCCACTGGCCCCTGAAGGGAGACCTGTTCTTCTTCACCTCTCAGCACCACATGAATCCTCCAGTACGTGAGGATCACAGAGTGGACCTCGGTCCTGCTGCTGCCAGGCCTGAGTGTGCATGAAAAGTCTGCTGGTCTCAGATCAGGTTTATCCCACAGTGTACGGCAGCTCATACTGCTCCTCTCTCTTGTTACACCTCTTGGCTACAATGGCCAAATAAAGGACCAGTAGAATTATCCAGTAGCAGCCATATAATATTGTCCCTGATATTAATAAGGCTTTTTCTGTTTCACTAAAAGCCTCCTGGGTTTCACAGTAAATAGTGTAGACAACACCTCCCAACAGCACCAGAGCCCACACAGTGACGGGCACAGCCCCAATCAGGTTCACAACTATCTTCCTTCGCCCTGAAGTGCCCCATCCGGCCTTGTTAATGGTGAGCAAGGCAAAGATCTTGGATGGTAACAGACTGGACATATAGAGCAGGGAGTAGAGTGACATGAAGATCATGACCAGGCTGCCTCTCAGAAAGCACGCATAGGTGGCTTTGACCATGCCCACCAGCTGCACCGTCAACAGGAAGAGCAGGATATTCCACAGTCTTCCTCTGTAAAACAGGTGGATCACTGTAGCCACCAAAAAGAAAGGGAAGAATCCAGTCACTACAGACTCATAGGTCATCCAAAGGCTGTGCTTATGGAACCAGAGAGCATTGTAGAGCCACTCACGAAAGTATGACTTGCTCCATCTGGTTTGCTGGTTGAGCCAACGCAAGTACTGTGTTGGAGTTTCAGTCTGACATTGTGAACGAGCCGTGTATTTTGTTTTGAAGCCAAAGCTTAGAACCCGATTGGTGAGATGGCGGTCGTCTCCGAAACTGCACTTTGAGCCCAAAAAGGTTTGGTGGTACCAGGGCTCCAGAAAGCGCTGCAGTAAGCAGTTTCTATACATCCCCAGGGGACCACTGATGCACTGCACACAGCCAAAGTACGACTGACACGCACGCTCAATGTTGAAGGCCATCCAGTAACGCACACTGCTCAGAAAAGAAATCCACGAGTCGTACTTGTTCAATATCTAGAACAGAGAAGACAAGCATTACCAATAGAACAGTCATATTAGATTGATAATGTTGTTCACTTCTGCACCTCACGGAGAATGCAACACTGGTTTAACAGTGTGGAAATAAAAGAAAAACTCTTTACCTGTACGTCTCCCCCAACCCCTCCCACCATGGGGTCTTCTTCCATTATTTTCAGCATTTCTAAAGTGCAGGCAGGGTCCAGCACGGTGTCCGAGTCACAGACCTGAAACAAGGACACATCCATTGAGTAAATGAGATGCTGCTGATGGAGCCCCCAGCTGTTCACCCCCCACTGCACAAGAGGGGTCAGCTCCTGTCACCAAACCCACAGCAAGGACACAGCTGCCCCAAACTGATGAAAAAGTATTTATAAAAACAGCATCAATAGAATTAATCCACTCTATTGTCTTTTTGCAAGAGATGGTTGCCCCTTTCACACTTGTTCATGATTGAAAAGGCAAGCGATGCATTTTGACAAGACGTACACAAAGCTCAAAGAGGATCCAAATCCAGTTAAAACGGGGGTACCCAACCTTCCAGAAATCCATCTCACTAGTTCACCGGGCTCTCAGAGTCAGAACAGTTTGGTTCTATCTCTAGTTTTAACATTCATGTATGCCCTGTTTCACATCTTTAAATGGCCTTTTTCATGCAGAACAGTGATAAAGAGAGGACCTTCCTGACTCAGCTCATCAGCTTTAACCCCAATGCATCAAAGTATGCAAAAGATAACAAGTTTTCTATTAAGATGAAAACAGCATTTTGTGGTTTGATTTGTTCAACTTTTACTTCTACAAACCATCTGTTGGGGTAAACAAAATGTCCCAGTTTGCATTGCAAGTATGCATTGCACTAAACATTGTTGCAAAAGGCAATGTCTCTAGAGGATATAAAAAACAAAACTAAATATAAAAGCACCATTAATCACTGTACAGAAGTGAGATGAGGATGTATATTTGTAGATGAGTACCTGCAGATAGTCCACGGTGTCTCCTAAGGCCTTGAATGCAGTGTACATGACTTCCCTCTTCCCTCCCCACTCTTGCATGACACAGGAGAAGCGGCAGCCCCTGACCAGACGGGAGACCCTCGCCGCCTCCTCCATGTGCACCGTGTTGTTGTTGGTCAGAGCACCTCCGCTGCCGTCACTGTGATAGTTCCCCTTCCACACCATGCTCCCAGCATGATCCACGCCGCCCATCACCTCCTGAAAGATGTCCAGCATGTAGCGGTCCTCGGGCCTGTTTCCATCCACCACCAGCACCACCTTGAGTCCGGGGTAGGAGATCCGACGGACGCTGCGCAGGCACTTCCTCAAGTATTCGGGGTCCTCCTGGAAGGCCGCGATGCAAAGGGCCACGGTGCGGCGCAGGTGCTGGGGCCGAGCAGGGGCCCTCATGCGCCGATGCTCCAGGAAGGCAAAGAGGCTCTGCAGGAGGAGGTGCAGCGAGAGGAAGGCTCCATACAGGCCGAAGGAGAGGTGGTGCTGCTCGGTGTGGATGAACTGGTATCCTTCAAAGCACAACACAGCACCATATCACAATGGGAAATTATATTGATTATGAATGATATGTAAGGCAAGGCAAGTTTATTTGTATAACACAGTTCATCCACAAGGACCTCAAAGTGATAAACCAAACAAGAAATTAAACATTAAAATCACACAAGGCAATACAATCATATCATAAATAGACATAAATAAAATAAATACTTCGGAGTGGTCCTCCCAATTGTCAATCATTCTGGTGATACGTGCTGGTCAAATAAGACCAGAGAGTTCTGTTCAAAAAGTGGAGAGGGCAGTTCTTTCCTAAAATTTGGGGAAATCCTCCTATATAACTTTAACAGGAGTGAAAACACAATTCTTCAGTTCTTCTTTTTTATGTGTATTTGTATCTTCTTTTTTTTGGGACAGAACATGTCAGATGAAACGTCAGATTGTAGCCAAGGGCTAATTTCCATCTGTAGTCCCTGGGGATTACAGGGGATTACAGGGGTTCCAGATGTTATCTGTATAAATATGAAATGCTGCCTCCCCATGTTAAGTCCTGAGTCGGGGCACCTACTGGAGGCCAGTCCCTGCTCCTCAGAGCTGACTAGAATCAAAGTATTACAGCTCTTTTAAATGTAACAGAGTATTACCCACATCTGCAAGTTTATATTCTGCACATCACATTATTAACAAAGATGCAGTGAAATGCATTTGAAGAATAATGAATTTAAAGTAACAAACCTGTCACATAAGCCAGCAGGATCGTGAAGAGGACCACAGCTGCAAAGAGAGTCGTGACCACAATGTTCACCGCATTTCTGCAGCGAGAGGGCATCTGAGGAATTACATAACATTTTACTTATTGTGAACAAAAAGTGTCTGTGCAGTGCACTTAAATTTGCTGACATGTTCTTAATTACATGCAGTATATGCTCTTATGAATATCTTTCTTGAGTAACATTCATTATAGAGCTCCTGTATATTGCTTAACATTTTGGGAACTACAATTATGCCTGGGTGAAGTGTTCGTGGAGACCTGTGGTTTTCATGTGGTGCATATTCTGTTATTGACGACATAGAGGGAGACTGTACAGTGGACACCTTGACCCTTGAAGTGTCATTTCCTGTTTTGCGCATGTAAAACTGGACAAGAACACCTCATATACATAGCGTGAGGGGAAAGGTCACTGGTCAGAAGTTTACGACACGTCAACTGGGAAAGTATCAATTATTCCTATGCTCTTACATCTATGTATATTATATTATGAATGCATTACTAACCTATTATTATCAGTATGTAATTTATTATGTCCAACTTGACTGTGTGGAATGTAATAATGAGTAGCAAAATGACATTATTGAATGGGGACCATGTGCAGCAGATTTATAGAGCTAGTTACTACATTGTCACTAGCTTCATTCTCCCAGATGAGCTGGAGGAAATGTGTGTGGGGCTGGAAGACTGCTGCCCCTGCAATCTGGCAATCTGTGTCTCCAGTTTTATTAATCAATCATCAGTTCACTACATACAGTATGGCTTCAATAGTAGCTTACAAAATAATGTAATCTTAATATCAAATGTATTTATATGAATATACAATATGCAAAATTATTATTTTCTTTATTCTCAAGTTCAATTAAATGTATTTCACAAGTGGCAGCCTAAACATTACTGAATGGATTTGATTACAGTGGACAGGCTCAACTTTCAGTTACACACAGGAGTATGACATCATCAAGGAAATGGGGTGTCTGCCCACAAAAGTGTCCCGCTCTCCAAGTGTTTGGAGCGAGTAGCTGGACTTAAACAGAGTGAGGTGTGAGGCCCCAGTGCCAGGCCCAGCACTGATGCCATGGAAAACCAAACAGCAAACACAGTTTTCTTTGGACACCGCTACAATGCTCCCAGACTATAACAAAGCTGCCTGTTTTAGACTAAAAGGCAGGTCATAGAAAAAATACAAGTATAAAGTACCCTTGTGGACTCATTTAAGAAATCCCTGCTGTAGTAGAAACGGGCACCACTTTCTCAGTGCTTGAACTATTTCCAATGAGTGTACATATGTTTACTCAAATCAAACTGCTGCATGGTGGAAATTATTCTGCTAAACAGTTAAATTATTATTAATTATTAAGTTATTGTTTTAGATTAATCCCATATTCAATGAAGCCAGGCAAAAGTCCAATATCAATAAGAAGCTGGAACATCTGACTAAAAGAGACTGGTGGAAAAACCCCAGTGACACAGTTTGTAGGACAACATTCTACAAACTATTACCTGAAAAGTTTATTTTTTTACATATAAATGCGTTTTTACAGAGATTTGCCATTAGATGTCCTTCATTAATATTGCCAACTATCTGTTCTGGATACCTTGCTGAAATGTGAATATACAATTTGGCATTTCATTACTGTGTCTTACCTTCCTGACCCGATGGACCCTGTGCGCTGGCCTCCCCCCGCTCTCAGTGGTCCGGTTCGGTGGCTGCAGCCAGGACGTCCTGCCCTCTGCTCTCCTCTGCCAGCACAGCTCTCTCGTTGTTCTGTCCCTCCTTCAGCAGCAGTATACACTACATCTTTATTCCAGCGCTGGTTTCAGGAGATCCCACATCCCAAAATACCCTCCTCCAGCATTCACACTCCTGTCTGTGTGAGGGCCGTCCCCTGCTCCTCCCCCGTCTGCCGGCACTGTCCAGGGACATGAATGACCCCCCTCCAGCTTGCTCAGCCTGATGCTACAGCTCTGCTAAAGGTGCACCCCGGTCTGGGCTCTCCATGCTGCAGTGAGACCCTCACAGGAGAGCTTCTGGAGTACGTGCGCTGCTCTGCTGTCCTGCCACACCCCCTCCTCTGCCGGCAGCTCCCGGTCTCCTCTGCATTGCAGCGGCCAACAGCCGGGGGTCTATTTGAATGAGCCCCCTCTCCACCTCGGCCGGACTCAAAGCATCCTTTATGGCTTTATTTATCCACCCCTCCTCTGAGGGGAGCTGCTGACGTGCTGCAGCTTCAGGAGCCCAGGATAAACTGCTGCACACGCTCACGATCGATCGGCTGCTCAACACAAAACACACTTCATTAGAGTAGATTGCTCAGACCTCTGTGACTCCAGCAGATAAGCCCCGTAGCCTGCACATCACTGTGACTGAATATAAATCATGGCTCCTGACCACATGGGTACTGAGGAGAAAGGGGCAGACTGGCATTGATGCAGAACAATCAGGTTTCGTCTATTTTACTAATACAAATATGTTATTACATTGAGATGCACGCAGCATATGTGGAGACATTACATTTGTTAATGATAATAAAATGATTAAAATACATACATACAATACATACAAAACTCACTCATGCATTTCTGTAATGTCTGGTAAGCACTTTGTGACAGTCCTGTCTTTTTTTTAAATGTGCCATGTAAATGGCACATTGACCATGACATTTCAGAATAGTGATCATCTATTAATTGTTGTAGCTGAAGAATCTAATTTAGAAATAACTGTTTCATTCTGCTGAAATGTACACAATAGTGCATTTGAGGCGTTGAAGGTCAATGAAAGGCTGAGATGCAGCAAAGACCTGACTGTCTCCAGGGACTAAAGCAGTAGAGTACAAGGGAGAATATCAATTTGATTTTTCAATAAAACATGGAAGTCATACGTACCTTGAATGTGAAATGCAGGTTGGTGGTTCACAAGTGTCTGCATATTCTACAACAGAAGGATCGTTCTGATACATGAGACCAGGGCTGTGGGATTAATACCAGTTTTCGGTCGTGCTCAGAAGTTCACCGGTAGTAATTATGATTTCACCCACAATTGTAAAGCACTTTGTGACTCAGGTCTGTGAAAGGCGCTTTATAAATAAAGATCATTTAGTACCACCACCAGAAAGTTGTTTCTTGTCTGAATATTGATGATAATGAGGTATGTATACTAATGAGCACAACTCTACCAATGATCTTCAGTCCTGGGGATTTTTGTTTGTTCTTCAGCCAATCCAGTGGATTAGATTAATAATATCTCATTATAATCATACTTTTAAAAGTAATCGCACATAATTCATTGTTGATAGTGTTGATATAACTACTACTGCAGCCACAACTGCCCTGGAGTAGCCCTACAGAAGCGAGGCTGCTAATCTGTGCCATCAGCACCTCTGACCACCAATCATTCACTCATTCACCAGACTCATAGACAATGTGGGTGAAGTGTCTTGCCTGAGGACACACCGGGTCCTTGGGTCTCCCATCACAGTACTAACCAGGCCTGACAAGATCAGACCCCATTGTCCATCCCCTGCAAAAAAATCTATTTAGTTCCTCACTCTCAATACAGTTTATCCACCTAGCAAAGTGGACCCCGCCTCACTCAGCCAATCTGCTCTCAGCCCAAAGTGTCAAATTATGACAGATTTTTTTTAATACAATACAAAACATGTCTTCTGTGTTTCTGTAGGGTCAAACATTGTGTTAGTAACTTAAGTAGAGTTAAGAGGACCCCATTTAGTTTGGGAGTGACTGCATTTTTTTTGTTTTTTGTAACTGAAATCTGTGCCAATCAAAAACAAATAGAACATATCCATAATGAGCCATTATAGTGAAATCTTGATCTACTGATAATCCTGCCCGCAATATTTCATAAACTCAAAGAAAGGTACCAGTTGTATGTAAGGAGTAATACATTCTCGATTACTTTGATAATAAGACACAGTGTTAGAATATGGGCTTCAGTTATTCACCAGGCCTGGAGCATCTTTTGTGAGTGTGACCTGCTTGTGCCAGCCAGAGTTTTAAGAGCCCTCCACAGTGGGGGGCCCTGCAAACATGACTGTAGCGTGGCTGTTTGCCTTCTGCACCTTCTCCCAGGACCAGAGATGGAGAAGGTCATGACTCATGTGAACAAACCTGGAAAATCACAAAAGGAAGAATTCCCTGAAGTCATGAAGCCATCCTCTCTCTGCTACATTGGACATGATTTAGACATCCACAGTTTACGTTGACCAAAGACCCATAAACAAATATTCTTCAGCAAGGATCAAAAGGCAAAATAATGTCAGAGATGTATCAAACATAATCTATAATTTTAATAGAAAACATAAAAATAAATGCTTTAAAAGAAATAATCAATAAACTAGCAGTAATAGCATTTTTTTTTTCTGTGGCATAGATACATTATTATATTTTGTTGTTAATTATCTTGTTATCCAGAGTTTTTCCAAGTTCATAGTCTAAGGGAGGACGACAATCTTCTTTTCTAGTTTCTGCTCAGGAAAGAGGAACTTTCTCATAACATCGTCCAGTTCCTCGAGAGCGATTTGAGCGTGGAGCACCGCCACACTGTCTGGGTCCGAGCGCACCACCCACTTCAAGGCGCGGTACAACTCCAGCAGCACGTTAGCAAGGACCTGCAACAGATGCCATATACATACATCCATAAATAATAATAATAATAATAATAACAACAGCGCATGCCGAAGCCTCTTTACAGCCGTTTGTCCCAGTAGAAAGTCTTGTTTTAAGTTTGTGAACAAATCAAACTACACAATAATGTCTTATAAGAATTTGTTTTATCTTTTACCAAACTGTGCCAAAAAATACATGCACATATTAAGATATAGGATCTAGTTACATGGATTTTATAGTTACCGTTAATGTCTGACTATAAGCTGCTACATTTTTTTATTTCTTTGAACCCGGTGGCCTACAGTATATAGCCACGCAGCCAATGTATATATTTTTATTTTGTGGTGGAGTTGGGCTGTTGCCAGAGCAGAATTTCTGAACTTTAGCAACTGTAGGACGCTGGTTTATTGTCGAGATAGATACAGGTAAATGAGTCATGTATAGTTAGGCTAAGCATGCTGATGTGAGTGAATATTTACATCATTTCGTTATGTCTGATGCATTCTGAATCTGATTTGATGTTTGATGTTCCAAAAATGACCCCTGATTTTTGACAATAAACGTGGAGGGAAAAGCCGGGATCCCTATTAAGGTAATTGGATGTCCGAGCTCTCCCTTTTCCCATGTGGTTGTGTGTCATTAAGTCTCAGCAGCTGGTCCAGGCCACCTCTGCTGCAGCTGTCCCCCTAATGACAGATCCCAACACAACTGCCTGCTTGGCCTTTGATACCGGCTTCTCCTGCAGGCGATACTGAATTAAATGCAGAGGAAGAAAGACTCGACAGATCAATTAACGCAGTGTGAGTGAAGCAGATGTTGCAAATGAATTGTCTGAATTGCTTGTAGTTTTAAAAAGTTGGCCTCAACATATAACAAATATATGTTATACAAATATAACAATATAGTTGGCTATAACAATATATTTTATTGAGGGTCCACTACAGTGTTCCCTTAACTGCTTGTTAGAGTTAGAGATTTTATTTTATTTTAGTAAAGAGTTATTATTAATTTATCTTGTGCTGTGTGCTCCTCATTCCTACTGTTCTGTAACTTGTGATGCAACACTGAAATTTCCCCACTGTGG
>JAPMNZ010425050.1:0-11401 GCA_029875035.1 Pomatoschistus microps | reverse complement strand
TACTGTAATGCAACGCGATGACACTGAAATTTCCCCACTGTGGGACAAATAAAGGTCTGTCTTATCTTATCTTATCTTGTAATAATTGAACTACAATCAATAATATTTCACAATAAACACTGATAATAAGACAACTGAAATCAAAAAGAGTATGGACCTAGCAATAACAATCAGTCTGGTTATACGGAAAACGTGTTCTCAGTAATGAGGCACAAAGGTTACAATTATTTCTCAAACACACTGAAAGTGGTCACGTTCAAGCAGATTATGGTCGTATTTTGTGTTTAGATAATCATCCAAATCATCCAAAACATGTACTTATACTTTATATGTGTGTGATTTTGTACTGTGGAACTGTTTGAATACATGTTTGGATGGATTGATTGATGTGGTCCTATTTCAGACCTGCTTCATGCAATCTAGTCCTGGTTATTGTTTATCAGTAAGATGTAATTCTGATAATGTATACCCCGGCCTTGATCTATTTAGGTCAAAGAGAATATTAGCTCCTTGTCTCCGTCTGTGTGAGTGGGAGTCCCACAGTCACATAAACAAAGCAGAAGAGGCGACAAGTTGTGAAGGCATTTGAGCTGGAAATGAAATATAGCAGGTATTTGTCCTTCATCCTCAAATATAATAGCTTGAACTGGTCTGAAATGACAGTTTTATGGTTGAACTGTATGCTTTAGACTTTTATGGTTATGAACATCTTTGAACCTTGAATTCTTCGGTTGAACAATTCTGTATCCCTCTCCTGTATCTGTAATTCTACAAACATACTGTATATTTTTTGTCTTCCACTACTGATGATTGGATGATGTATAATGAGGATGTGTGTGTCCTTGTGCAACTTTTGGATTTGGTATGACATTAGTCTAATTCTGCAAGAAATGAGCACAAGCTGAAGCACTTGATCCCCTCGAGGTCACCTTTTAGGTTGTTGTGCTTTTCTGGGAATTTCAACAGCTAATGTAGTCTAATAAATCCTCTTAGCGTTGAGCAGGACAATGCTAATGTGCATGTGAGCCCAGATTAACAGCCATTTGGACCAAAAATCATGGATTCCCCAAATATAAGCCTGCATTTGACTAAAAGCGTTCATGCTTTTAATAACAATTAATAGCTGTTTGTGCAGCTGGTGAGCCTTCAGGCATGTTTCAACAGTATGTGCAAAGACTATGAAGATTAATTAGGTTTGATTACACCGTTTAAACAAATATTTTTTAGTACTATGGACATGATAACATAAAATAACTAGGTAATATGAGGGTAGACAGGGGTTAGGGACAGAAACTAGAGTATATTTATTTTTCATTCCTATGCCATCCTGTAATCCGTTTATCGTATGCTGTTGACTGCAAAGAAAGTGTACAAAATCACGTCATTCCCCTCAGCTCTCAGCTTCTGTAAATATCTTGGTGTGAATATAGATGTAAAGAAAAAAGTAGGTGTGGGAGTAAAGTTGTTATTATTATTATTATTATTATTATTCCATGTTATACACTACACTCGACGATCCCTGGGGCTCTTGACTTTACAGAAACCTGTACTTCATCTGAACATGAATCACTTCTACTCCCATGTCTCAAATATCTCAACAATGCATGACAGACAATATTTTCAAAAGTCACTGTGAATGTGTGGAATCCCTGGGTGAAACACGTCAAATAGTGTGATCTCACAAACAACCTCAATCTCTAGAGAAAGGAGATGCGCCAAGATCTCAATGAAGTAGTGTTACGGTTAACAAGGCCAAACATGCCTGTGCCAAACTTGTGAGGGTCTAATTGTCTCTGAAAATAGACTGTAAGTAAATATTATTGTCCTTGTAGGTGAAATATGACAGCGGCGGCGGGTGTGCTCACCGGACTGGCTAAGCTGAAACGCCAGGATTCCTGCCGCTCTCAGCACAGACCGCTCTCCGCAGCTTTGGGCGGCCCTGCTCCCGAGTCGGCACCAAGGTAAATCAAGGCGATATGCATGTCTCATATCAGACCATTTTCTTGTGATAATGAAAAACCCCCAATATGTCACCATAAAACACCCAAATGCTATTAGTTTAGTTTTTTCCCCCAGTAACGACTTAAAAAAGCTCATTCAGGTGCAGGTCAAAATTTCATTGCATGTTAATAATTACAGCAACATAATTATCAGGAAATTGTATTCTTCAAATCAAACTTAAAGGCGATATCAGCAACTTTAATTGTGCTTTTAGAAATGATGCATATTTTTGACCATATGACCATGTAAGATTATGTATGAGACCTTCTACACCGACTCCCACTGATGACTGCTGTCGTTGTGTCCTTGGGGAAGACACTTAACCCCACTTTGCCTAAAGCCCCCACTGAAAGATCAAGGCTATGCCATAGAGCAGCCGTCCTCTTGTGGACTCACCACTTGCAGGAAGATCAGTGCATTTATGTGTACTGGGTGGCATCTCTGGCCACCCCCCGACCCAGAAATGGATTAAGGGGTAGAAAATGGTTGGATTTACGGTGGTAAATACATTACTAAATGGCAAAGCAACTACCAGGAAGATTTGCTGGAGGAGAATAGTTCGACCAATGGAAAGGATTAAAATTCATTTTGTCCAATCAGAGGAAGTCTTGCAACATTTTCTTATTAGAAAGCAATATATTTGTTACATGCTGAGAGCTGATTGGCTGATCAAGGGCTGGTCCTCTCATTTTCAGATTTAAAGATGTGACAGAGGCCAAAATGAAAGTGAAAACTAGTTATTGAACCAAACCGTTTTGAGAGGTCGGTACGAGCTACATGGATTTCACTACAGAGTAATTGGTGTGTGGTTTCAGGGTCGGTACATTTTTAATGCACGCTAAGTTTCTCCTTAAAGCCTTCAGTCGTGGCACTTGCTTTCATGGAGTCAGACATGTTCCTCCGTCTATATTCAAGAAGCCGATTGTCAAAAAGTGAGTGATGGAAAGGTGTGATACAGTCACGCAGAGAAGCTATTATTGTCGATCCCATTGCCATGCAACAACTCTCAAAATCCTTTAAACAGCCAAGAGCCATTTGCAATTTTTAAAACTCGACTCGTTACAGTTGGAAACTTTTCAAAGCTCAGCAGATAACTAAATATATTACAGTGATGGTGCATGAGAAGCTTTTTAAATCTTTAAGGACTGTTTATACATTGACTCTAAAGGTCAAGCTGCAGTTTCCGCAGCCTCTCCAGAAACTGCATCCAAGATGAGGTCAAATAGGTCTGAACTTAAGCAGACTATATTTGTCATTGTCTTGATACATATATTTTGAAATTCAAGTTTGAGTTTAACGTGACTGTGAGGTGACCCTTGCATTTGTAGTTCCACAGTATAGCATAAACACATAAAACTTGTGTGATACCTGACATTCTGAAAAAACGATATCCTAGATCAGGGGTCTCCACCTTTTTCGATTGCAGAGTTACTTTTATAAAACAGAAATGACAGAGAGTTACTCTTTTAGCAGTCGTAATACAAATTTAGTCTATATAATAACTACAGCAAATCATAAAGAACACTCATGCAAAATATACCATTATACTCCACAGTATCCATGCATTAATGAACATTAAAACTTAAAATAAATAAGACATTACTCAAAAGTAAGTCATTCAGGTGTTAAATTCTTAAATCCTTTGGGAGCAGCCTGAAATGAGGTGGTGATACTGGTAGCTCCCGAGCCACAAGTTGTACACTTCTTTCCTTGATTATAAAACAGGGGAGCAGAAAGCATTATGGATGTGATTGCAATTTGAACTGAATTGAACCAAAAGTTCTTTAATGTGCATCTGGAAACCCTCTTCACATTTGTGTCCATGCAGAAAGAGGAAACGCAGAACAGATGTGGTGATAGTTCGGGGACGACTCCGACTGTACTCTGCCTCCGGGTTTTTTTTGCTTTTGGGACTGGTGATTTTGGCCGTTGGGATTGGCATGGCAACGCTTGGTTACTGGCCGCACGGAGACAGAGCGAACACACCCAAAACTTGGTCAGGAGGAAGGACCAAGCCCGAGGGGAGCCCAACATCTGCGACGCAATATGAAATAAAAACCAATGTGTCGCAAGGAGCTGGATCCAACTCAAGCATGCGGGAACATGGAGGTAAAAAGGGTTTGGATTGTGTACCAACGTAGCCGTTACCATTTAGGGCTGAAATGATCAACTACTTTACCATTTGAGACCATTAGATATTTTTCCTAACTTTAAAATATTTGCCCCAAAGCCTAAAAATATTTTTTGTATTTGTTCTGCAATATTGTAGAATCTTCTGAGGAGGCAGCGAGTCTTCTGAAACACTTCCTGGAGCAACATCGTCACTCAGAGAGGATGAAGATGTTTGGACCCTTCACCATGGGCATTGGGATCTTTATTTTTATTTGCGCAAATGCCATCCTCCATGAAAACAGGGACAGGGAAACAAAGGTATTCAAACAAGCATCAGTCAATAAAAAAATTGTGATTTATTCCCTATTCTAATTCAAAGAAATACTCAGTGCACATTGAGGTCATCTATATTCATCACTTCTACATGATAACACGCAGATCCACTTTCCACTTCCACCTATGCCTCCAATTTTCTTCTGATCACATCTTCCATGCTCTGCTGCCCTCTACTCCTTCATCTTGATTTCATTAATGCTTGCCTGCGTGCTTATCCACTCTCCTGATAATGCAAATGAGAAGCTAATACACAAACACTATATAGTCCTATATGAGCCCACCCAGAGCATGCAAATTAAGAGATAACAAATGGACTTACCAGGCTGTCTGAGCAAATCTAATATTAAAACAAATGGACCATGGATAAAGTCCTGAGGATCGCTTTCAGTAATGCAAATAAAACATGAATGTCATTTACATATATTGTGCTAAAAGCTATGTTAATAGTATGTTCATTCTCTAATTTTCTAATTCCATGTAGTACGAATGTACTGCACCCTGGAAAGGTAAACTAATGGCGTTATAAATCAGTAGCAATAGAAGTTTCAAGAAAAAGTTACTTACTCAGATAGAAAAGAATGCAGTTGTGTATCTGTGCTAGAAATTAAAACTGTCAAACTTCAGTCTAACCCTCATGGTCTACGTAATTATTTTCCTTTAGATTTTATTTTTTCTTTTTTTTAAATCAATTGTCATGCTGAAAAATGCCCAAAGAAAAAGAAAAAAAACATGAATAAAAGAAAGACTTGCAAGAAACATGTCAGAAAATGTTTGTGGGAAGTTAAATAGCTGAAGAGAAAGTTGTCCTGGACTCAGAAGCTCATGAACAAACTCTACTTTGGCACCTGAAGTGTTAACTCCCCAAAAAAGTCCAACTGCATCAACAGTTGCATTTATACTCCCTGTGTATGAAATATAAATAACACCGAATGTTGCTGTGTGCTTCAGATCATCCACATGAGGGACATGTACTCCACAGTCATCGACATCCACCGCCTGCGGCAGAAAGAGCAGAAGCAGCAGATGCACCGAAACAGCGTCTATGCGCGAGAGGCCTTCAGCGACAACATCAGCCTGGCTCGCAACTCGCTCCTGGGCTTTGCGTCTCGCTCAGCGGCGGGGTCGGCAGAGGAGGAGGAAGGGCTGCTGGGGGAGGAGGATCAGGCCAAACTGGACTGTAGTTTCGCTGGACTTCTGGCTCCGCTCTACAAGGACCGGCCCTTTTATCACCCAGGGCTTGGGCACGCCGACTCAGTGCGGCATCATTGGTCGATGGACGGAGACGGGGAGAGGGGAGGACACCACGCGCGTTCCATCGTCACCTCGTCCATCTCCGCCTTCACGTTGCCAGTGATCAAACTCAACAACTGTGTCATTGACGAGCCAGAGATGGAGGCGATCACTGAAGAGGACCGAGCAGAACGCGGGGATGAGCGCTTACATGCTTTTGCCTCCATGGAGTCTCTAGCTGTCCCTGTTGCCACGGTCGCAAAGGCATCCAAACTTCCCGGTCTGCATCGAAGCAACTCGGCCACCTCTTCTTCAGCCTCCACCCTGTCCCCTGCCCCGTCCTCTACCTCAGGCTGCTGGCTTTCTCCTGGAGTGGCACGCAGCGATTTTGGCTCAAACTCCTCTCTGCACATGCTCAGTAGCCACTCCAAATCACTGGACTTGGAGCGCAGACCGAGCTTGCTCAGTGTGCACCAAGAGCAGAGGAAGCACCCGAGCTGGCCGCGACTCGACCGTAGCAACAGCACCCGCAGCAGCAGCAGCAGCACCCCCAGAGGCAGCAATAAGGGTTACACGCGATTGGACAACAGGGAGGACCTAGGCGAGTGCTTGTTAGACATTTCGGCGGCCTCAGCAGCACGGCGCGACTACAGCAAACGAGAAAAACTGCTCATGATATCCAGGTCACATAATAATCTAAGCTTTGAACACGATGAGTTCAACAACAGTAAACTAAAGCGGGGCAGCTCTGAGACTCGATTCTGAAACTTTAACCAAGAACAAAAGTCTTTTGGGAGATTTTAGGTGCTGTTTTGTAGCTACCCCCAGACTTGTGACTTTGCATTTCCCAAGATGCCTTTAGGGAAGTTAGTATGGCCTGGCCACCAAATATATTTGGATTAAATGTCTTTTCTTCCAAGAGTGTATGGCAATTTCTCCAGTTTTGTCAATAATAATTCAGACTGGCTTGGTTATTGACAGTATTATTTTTAATTACTTTCTGCCATTCTGGATGTGTGAAAAGCTTGTCAGAGACTGATAAGGTAACAACAATAAGGTGTTTTAGGTCCTCAGATTGTAGTTGACTTTATCACTGTATTGATGAGAGGGGATATCTGTCAGGAAATACTTTGAATGATTACTGAACGTGCAGACTTATTATGGACAAGGCCACTATCACATTAAAAAACAGAGGTGAGATTATTTGAAAATTGTAATAATAACAGTGAAGCTGTGAAATGTGCAGTAAAAAATGGCTTTTTATGTTTACTAAAAAACGAACAAAATAAATGTCCTCTATCGAAACATGGACAGGAAAAGCCTACGCATTTTCTGCGAGGTTTAATGAAAGTGTGGCTACATCAGCAGAGACTTTTAAAAGGTAAGTTACTTGATTGGAGGCAATTGAATAAAATAGTACATATAGAAAAAATGTAAATGCGCTCTAAGTTCCTCCTAAAGCCTTTGGTTGTGAAACATGTCTTCATAGAGCATGTTCCTCGGTCGAGGTTTTAGCAGGCTGATTGCCAAAATGATTCAGATTGGATTGCTGGCTTCTTGATATATTTTAGATTACTTTCTGCCATTTTGGATGGGTGAAAACCATTTCTGAGACTGAAAAACTAACATTATTTTTGGTCTTCAGGTGGTAGTGGACTTTATCACTGTATTGATGAGAGGAGTTATCTGTCAGGAAGTACTCAATGTATGTGCAGAATTATAAGAATTACTCAGGATAAATGATGGCTAATTTTATACTGTTTTCATGGACCTAAACAGAGTTGTATTGAATATACATATGTGCGTGTTAGGACATATAAAGGAACACCGCTTTTTGTACACCTGTTTTACCAGCAATCCCAAGCAATCAACCTTGATTTGTTTGAAGAAGCTGGCTGTTTCTGAATCCATAGAGTTGGAAAGAATAGAAGAAATGTGACAAGCTGACAGGAGATAGTTTATTTTACAAACTACTACAATTTCAGTTCATTTTGTCAGCTTCTATTGTGTACTATCAAATCTGCAATTGCAATTAGTAGCCTTTTCTGTGCTATTTCCTCCACATGGTATAAACAGAACTGTCTTGTTATTCAAAACGTGACATAAAGCATGCTGAGTGTGTTCCCACGTAACACAACAGGTGCGCGGCACTCGGCAGCGGCTCTTTCAAGGGGAAACCTCGCCGGAAAGCCTCATTAGTGGTTCCTATGTACAAGTTTATCATGTCTTTAAATAAAGTGTATTTTTAATGAACCTGATTAAATCTGTGCTAATTTCTGGACTGCCCCAAACATCATCCCGTCATTCTTGTTTTCTTATTATCACTCGTTATGACTTGTTATTATTATTATTATTATCATCATTATCATCATCTGATTTTTGTCTATAGGTGAAACCAAAATGCACGACTATCAAATATTGCCTTTATTCTAGACATGGAGCCTGCAGCTAATTTTCAATCTTCAAACCAGCTGAACAATATAGGATCAACTGTAGAATCAACTAATACATTAATATATTTGGGAAATCTTTGGCATTTTACACACAATATTCATTGTAGAAATTGACCATAATGTGCCTGACCATAAAGATAATTGTATAAAAGAACAATGGCCTGTGGGAAATTAATAGAACTGCTTGGACAATAACACCCAAGTTATTCCAGATATTGCGACTAAATTTTTTAATAAGCTGTTAACCAATATCTAAAAACAAGGAAAGTCCTTGTTTTTCTGTCTTGTACTGTACGTTTTCCAGCTTCTGTTTTTAACTCAAGATCTGAGTCATTGCTGATTATCATATACTCCCCAGTTACACAGAGCTTGCTCAGCGACCTGTTCCATCCTATGAAATCATGCATATTTCATCTTTAATGCAAATATAGAAATCCTTACATGTATATTTAGACACACATAATTCCTGACTTTCACAACAGAATTACTATTATTTTTCATAGCAATGCACTGTGATAAGCTAAGAGGCAAACATTCAAAGCGGATTTTGATTTTATGGATAACAAATGTTGATTTATTCTCAAATTTGTTTTTTTAAAGCAGCTAAAATTATGATTTGAATCTATTTGTGCTGTAATTCGGGTAGCTTGTTTGTATGATGATAACTTAGGGTGTATTCAGACCTGCACTTTTGGTCCACTTTAAACAGACCAGGATTCGTTTGGAACTCTGATCAGGACCTTTTATGCAGATGTGAATACACACAAATGAATCCTGGTCTGGACCAAATAACCAACGAAGTCTGGTCCGAGTCGATTCAGGTCTGAATACAACCGGTGTAGATCCGACACAACTCCTGGATACATGCACATTTATTTTGCTTAACAAGCCACCGTAGACAGGAACTGTGAGGAATTAGCCACGCGTCACAGCTGCTAACGCATGTTACACAACAACGAGCCGTGGGCAGACCTGGAGCAACGAAAAGACACTCTGCCTCCTTGAAATTTGGGCAGAGGCACATATAACCCAACTTCTGGAAAAGACGCAGAAAGCATAGGCAGAGCAGACGTGCAGAACGTACGAGCTCGATATTTTCTCGCTGTCCAGTAGGAGAACGTCACACGCGTCGATATGTTTATAAAAAAGTTCACTTGCCAAATGTACAGTCCGTCCAGTCTACAAACCAGACCAAAAGAAAAATCTTTGGTCCGCTTTTGGTTCGGACCAAGCAAGCGGACCAAAGGACTTTTCTGGTCTGAATACACCCTACATTTGCAAACAAATTGACGCTAGGGTTGGGGTGACAAAAAACTTTCTACCATTCAGAAGACTAATGAAATAAAAATAAAGATGGCTGCTTAGTTTTTATTCAATTGCTTGGGCAGCACGTGGCTGAGTGGATAGCACCCTTGCTGCTCAGCAAGAAGGTCCTGGGTTTGAATCCCGGTCGGAACAGGGCCTTTCTGTGTGGAGTTTGTACGTTCTCCCTGTGTCTGCGTAGGCTTCCTTCAGGTGCTCCGGTTTCCCCTACTACTAAAAACATGTACAATAGATATGGCATGCGCCTCCTGTACTGCCGAGAATTGCCCACAATTGTAGACTGCTTTGTGACTCTGGTCTGTGAAAGGCAGTATGTAAATAAAGATTTAGATCTGTCAAATAATAAGTAATGTGTAACATATTACTTTTTGCCCAGTGTACTACATAGAATCCCTAGTGCAATGTCAGATCAGAAACTGCAAGTTTAAGGATAATATTTGTGACATTCTTCCTCAAAACTGAAAAATACTTGCATGAATTGCATAGATGTTAAAACAGCAGTTCAACCTGTCATACACACTTTAAGGTAATCCTGCTTAAACGGAATAATATCAGGCAGATTTAGGTTGACTTATGCCGGTTGACAGTCCGGCGAGTCAGGGAAAATTATCTTATCTTTTGTTTCCCTTCTACAGCATATTTATACGATATATTTTCTTGTTCACGTTTCCCTGATGTGGGCATTCAACAGCAGATCAAAGGAAGTCAGTTTCATATTTCCTCAAATCCTTTAAGCTTCAGCAGGTGGTGCATCTGAATTCCCTTTGAGAGGGCAGAGTGGCAGAACATGTGTGTGTGTTGCTGTTGTGTGAGATTGACAGCACAGATCTGCTTCAGAATTATTAATAATGCCGTACACATTATATGGCGGTTTTCATGACACCCAGAGGAGCTTCACATGGCATTATTCATGCACTCCATACATGGTGGAAGTAAACTATACTGTAGCCACAGCTGCCCTGGGGAAGACTGACAGATTGAGTCTGGGGTGTGTGTGTGGCTGGTGGTGGTCGGAGGAGCCAATGGCACATACTGGTTGCCTCTCTTCTGTCAGTATGCCCAAAGGCAGCTGTGGCTAAACGGGCCAGACTCAAAAAGCTATAGGGTGTCATAAAGGGCAGTTCAATGATGTTTGCTGTCCAAACAATTGAGAAAAAGTATTAAATCTATGCTTCAGTTTAATTGCAGAGTATTTTGATTGGAGCCAATCAAGTCCTAAACAAAAGATTCTTTAACCATCCTTTACAGTCCTTTACAAGGAGTAAAGTGCAGATCAGTTAAAGTTTTTTGTGGAGTACTTTGAAGAACAGCGGTTCAGGAAGGCCTACTGCTGGTGTGCACCACCTAGTTTTTATGCATGTCTACACTAATTTGTTTTTATTATGATATTTGGATTGTGTTTTTTAGGGCTACTTTGAGATCATGTTTGCACATGCAAAGGGTGTTGTTGATATCCATCCATCCATGTTCTTCCCCTTATCCATTTCTGGGTCTGGGGGTGGCAATCAGCTGCCACACAATTCACTGACCCTCCTGCAGGTGGCGAGTACATGACAGCAGACATCGGTGGAGAAGGTCTGGTGGTGGGCTCGAACCCACGACCTTCAGGCTCAAATGGCAAAGCTCGAACAACTGAGCCACTGTCGCCCAAGCATCATATGTTGCTGATATATTGTTGATTAAAAAAAATACGCATTTCTAAAAGTACTATAAGTAACTCATAAAAAACCTGATTGATGGGTGGTACTCTGAAATCAATGAATTTCATGAATCATTAATTATGAGAACCTCTGGCTGCTGGATAAATCATAATACGAGATCAATAGCACTAGGAAAGTAAATTTTGGATTTGAATCCTTTTTTTTTTTTGTGATCAATTTTTTATTCAAGTGTTACATTGTATTTACATTTTGCACTGGTCGGCATGC
The DNA here is from genome assembly GCA_029875035.1 of Pomatoschistus microps. Lineage (NCBI taxonomy): Eukaryota > Metazoa > Chordata > Actinopteri > Gobiiformes > Gobiidae > Pomatoschistus > Pomatoschistus microps. The sequence continues at coordinate 18 of JAPMNZ010425050.1, read as the reverse complement.
ATCACACTTTGTTTTTTA